>JANHAO010021326.1:0-12557 GCA_026873985.1 Saraca asoca | reverse complement strand
ACTTCATCTTACGTATGCAATATACGATGAATGCAATATAAGATGAATATACAACCTTTATATCCAATTCACAGAATGTATAGTCCAGGATGCAATAGGGCTCAATTAAATTGGCCTAGGGCACCCATCCAGACTCACATCGATTTTATACCATTGAATAAAACTAATAAAAAAAATTAACTTACTTCAATGCAATAAAACTCTAAATTGAAAGAAGTTCACAATTCATATTTCAATTGTCATTCTCCCTTTTGACAACTCTTTTGATTTTGTTGCTTGACATTAGAGGGCTCACAAAATTTGCAATTGGCGTGGTATCAGAAATGTCATCAAGTGACCTTTTTAAAGGTATTTGAGAATCTAATGTAGATTGATCCACCACATTATCATAATTGACAAAATAGTGTCCTATGTAAAAATCAATTTAAGATATTGAAAATTTGAATTGCTATTCATTTGGAATATTAATATATATGTTTTTTTTTACAAAATATATTAATATTAGAGAATCAGTAATTTGTAAAAGATATAAATACATTATCTTTACTAGTGTTGTCCATTATAGAATCTTTAAAAAAACTTTTGTACTCCTCATATCCAAGCTCCTACAAAATAATACAAAAAAAGAAAAATCATGAATTTGTTGTATGTAGTATTTTTAATAATAAACAATCAATAACTTAATTTTCACCTTATAGAATGGATTTTATTTAAGGGTTCAAATAAGAGCTTCAAAACAAAACTTGTAGACCATAGGCACTTTATCCCAAATTATTAATGCAGTTTTCTTCAATAATTTAACTATAGGCCTTCCCTACTTTATATTACAAGTTTGAGTCTTCATTTATTTGCAATGGTATACATAATCTAGAGTGAGCAGTCCTGCCACTAGATTGAAGGACAAAAGCTATACCATGTTACCGTCAATACTATCATCCTTTTTAATTGTAGAGTAGAAGTTAAAGCTCTTCAAATGTATGTTTTTCTTGTGCCTCTATATGCATATAAGAAGAACACAACACTTTTTTTAACACAAACAGCTTGCATTAAAGTATCAAAAGTATTATGTTGTTCATTTGTCTTAGAATTGAGTAAGTTTTGCTTCAATTTTTAAGGCCTCTCTATTATAGTTTAGCTTCTCTATTATTAATATATTGTTTATGTCATAAGGTGTCATCATTTCATGAACGGGTAAAGCAGAAAAATCCTTCAAGCTTCTACGATTTCTTGATAGTATCTGCTTTATTTTAGCTAATGCAAGATTCTTAAGTTGAACTTCATTGAGATTAAGATTTGTTAAGTTTTCAGAGAAACCAGTGTTAAAGATCTTTAGAATACATGTATGAGTATGAAAACTGTATCGGCAAACAAATATGACATTTAGCAAAAGCAATTGATGAATTGAAAAACAAATATGATTTAAATAGTGACAGATTTTTAAGTTTTTTGTGGCTAAGCATATGAAAGTATCCAAATCGATGGCTATAAATCATAAAGGCAATTGTGAAATCAAATTACAAAACATAAGTTCAATCATGTAGCAAAATATTAATTTTTATTACCATTTAACACATGTAGGACAAAAATATCTAAAACTATGCATGTGATTAAATTATATGATCATACATTTCAAATATACTAATACTAATCCAATTAATCAAGTGCAGCATATCTTCAAATCCAATGTATGATAGATAAATGAATATAAAGAAATTAATTTTAATAATGTAAAATATTAATTTAGCATAAATTACTAGAACAATTGAGATATTTCTTTGAGTGTAGAGAAAAAAACTCCCAAATCTTTTCCCAAACATCTTCAGGTTTTGTTAAACAATTGAAAACAACATCACCACAAATAGAGGCCTTAAATATATTCCACTGCCCTAAAACTAAGCTTCAAGTATAGCATTTATATACTCTTTGTCTTTTTTTAGTAGTCTTAAAGCATAACATACTTCTTTGTAGGTTGTGTAAGTAACTCCATCAACCATTTTGATGTCTTTATCACATTTAGGACCTTTTACTTTATTAATCAAAATCTTTAGATAATACAGTTTACCAGTGCTAGGTGGAACAAAATTAACTCTATCAATTGCAAAGCCACATTTTCGTCATACCCATTTATAGAGGTTAGGTTTATAAACTAATTTTAATAAAAGATCTACATAAGTTAATTCTCTTGCTTCTTCGTATTCCTTGCTTGCTTCATCCCATGCAATGAACATTGTATGATGACTTCCTACCCTTTTAACTGTCTCTTTAATAGAAGTGTTATATTTTAAAATTAACATTTTCTCACCTGATAGATGGGATGACAACCTCTTTACTGCTGGTTGTCTATAATGTATTTTGAAACCAAAGATCCTCTAACATGTTTCAATTGTTGAGATATATCTACAATCATAATAAATTTTAATCTTATCAACTTCATTTTCTATTTCAAAACCTTGATCTTACTAGGAAAATGAAGCAATTACATGATTATATTCCTTATTCATGTTTTTAAACAGATATTTGATAGATGCTTGATTACATGCTTCTACATTAATATGAATGTACATGTAATTAGAATTTTTGCTTTATATGGCACAACAAAGCAAATATAACTCCACTTTTCTCTATCTTTCTATTGTTATCCCTTCTTTGATATAGGAGGTAACCATCATCATCAATA
This sequence comes from Saraca asoca, assembly GCA_026873985.1. Classification (NCBI taxonomy): domain Eukaryota; kingdom Viridiplantae; phylum Streptophyta; class Magnoliopsida; order Fabales; family Fabaceae; genus Saraca; species Saraca asoca. The sequence continues at coordinate 9,880 of JANHAO010021326.1, read as the reverse complement.
GATGTATTTGGTTGAAATTTCTTAGGAAAATGTTTTGAGCATTTGCCATTAATCATACATGGTGAACAAAGATTAGGTTCTTCACATGGATTATGAATCATGAAAATATTGATAGCATCATAAAGAATAGGATCATTTTCTTTATCTGGAATCTTAGCTGAAATAATCCAATTAACATATTCAGTAGTTGAATGCTTGTTTGTATCATCAAGGAAAAGAATTTTGTGTGCATGAGGAAGTACCCATTTTTGGAATTCTATGATATAGACTATTGCATGATAAAAAGGAGTTTGATCAAACTTTGTACTCAAATATATATGTTTTTTAAATTACTAATTTGAATTAGAATTAAAATTATATATAAAAATATAAAAAATTATTTAATGATGGAATGGAAATAGAATAAAAATATTGACATGGTATATTTAATGAAACTAAAATATGATTTCATCAAATATAACTTAGGTCACCAAATTATATGTATATGTACAAAAATAAATCAATAATTATAATGAAAATATGCAGTTAAGAGCACTTACTTGCTTTAACTTTTCCAAAAAACTTTCTACTCTTGAAATCATGAATAAGATGTCAAAGTTTTAACTTGAAATGTCTACAAATAAGATTAGCACGATCTTCAACATTCAAACCTAAAACATCAATAATTCTTGTGACTTCTAGCCATTTTGGATTGCAAGTGAGAGTAACAAACATATTCGAATATCTAGCCTATCTACAAATAGTCATTGTGTCATGGTAATTTTACATCATGTATCTCCACTAGTAAAAATTGATGGAAGAATTATTCACTTCTCTATTGCTACTACATTTGTCTCTCTTTCAAGTAAGGTGTCGATCACCCCACTGTACAATTAAGCTCTAATGCTTTGTTGATTGTACCAAATGTAATTAAGTTTTTTGGCTTCTGTCATAGTATATGTGTCAATAATGAATTGTTGCAAAGTCATTTAGATTTTATAAGTATAGATCTCTTGTTTAATCTATGTTATGCCTTGATTCATGGAATGTGACTGGCGTAGAAAGTCACCATCAAGAAACTCCCTACAAACTTTACAATGCAAATAACATACCAACGACTCACTATTTCATCAATGTACAACGAAATATTTATATATTAAATATTTATAAAAATTCGATAGAATTTCCTCTATTTTTCAAACACTTGGCCTCAAGGCCTATACAATAATACAAGGGCTACATGCCCACTATAACATGTACAATGTTACAACAAACACAATGGCTCAGATTAAACAATCTACATCCTACTGGGCACTCAACAACCATAATACATGCATATACAATTCTACTAACTGTCATTTATTTTCCACCATTTATATACCTTTATTTTTCATAGGGAAGATCCACTTGAGCTAAGAGTAGATCTCGTATCAGTGTAGGGTGGACGACCAGTAAGAGAATCCTGGAGCTCTGAAAAATATAGAAAAGAAAGGGGTGAGTTTCATAGAAACTCAATGCGTAAACAATCCCATGATCACTCAAAAACCTTATTTAAAAATCATGTTCAAAAGTATATATATAAATTTAGCTGTGAAAATATGCTTACTCGTTCAATAGGCATAGTCTCAAAGTAGCTCGAGAACTTTCAACCGTTAAGAAAAAGATTAAGTAATTGAAATTATAGTATTCAATAGCATAAAGATAAACATCAAGATATGTTACTACGGAAAATATATTCATCATTACATAATATGAAAGAAAGTCAATGAAGATTTCTAAAAGTTATATATATACCATTAATTAAAACACTTAACTAGAATCTTGAAGGAAAAATCCTCAGGGGCAACCATAACATCATACATCATAAACATCACCTTCCCCACCCAACATGCTGGTCAAATATTCATATATCTGACCACCCACTTTTATCACACCATCATATCAATTAGTCACAAGTACACTTGAGGTTAACAATGAATTTCCAGTGGATCTAGAATCTCATCAATAATATGAAAATATCACATAGCATAAAAATTTTATTCGGGTAAGCAACATTTATCAAAACATGCATAAACCTACTGATACATTTTCATATCTATTCATCACATAGAAAAATAGAATTGGCAATTCTAATAACATAAAGCCAGATGGAAATGCATAATTTTAGCATGACAAATCATTTCACGTACACATACAATATGTAAATATACTTTTGAAACCACTTTAATATATAGGGAAATCCCATTATTAAAAAGATTAATAATATTCCATATAATAAAATTATTTTAGATTTACAAATGGGATCATTAAGTGAGAAGGATTGTCCACTCACTTTAAAAACTTCTTAAAAAGTTAAACTGACTAATTGGGAAAATCGAGCCACTCAACCCAGTTGGATTTTTCAGCCGAATCCTTAAAGATCTGACGTTAAAGTGCTTGATTCATCAAAAGGAATTTATCTGAAGTTGAAGAATAATAATATTTCAACACACCTCAACTTTGAGGATTAGGGTTTCTGGTAGAGATTTCTTAAAAACTTAATGTAAACTACCTATAAAATAAATCTTTTATTCTAGGATTACTCACCACTATTCAAAGTGTAGATGGGGAGCTCGGCCAGAGTTGCATCACCGTCGGTGTGCTAGATCATGGTGCTAGTCAAACTAAACTAGTGAAAAGGAGAAGAAAAGTTGTTGGCTGAACGGAAGAAAGGTGAGGTGCCAGAAAAGGAAAAGAAGGTGACCAGTGATGGTTGAAATCTCGCAGGGCTAAAAAAGAAAATAATCATTGAAGATTTAGGTTGCAGCAACCGTAAAGAGCTTCAACTGAGTTACAATGCACGCTGTGATGGAGGAAGCACCAGGGAAAGGAAAAGAGGTGATTGGCCAGGAGGTGGCTGGACGACGATGGCGAGCCGGAAGGCTAAAAGTCATCGAAGATCATAGCTAAGAACAGAGCAGGGGAGGGAAGCTTCGAAAAATGGCATTGGAGGAAGAAGCTGGCTTAAGGAAAAATATAAACATAAAACAAAATAGAAAAATTTGCACTTTGACCCCACTACTTTCCACCGACTTCAAATAGGTCATTCTAAAAAAAAGGAAATTACAATCTGACCCCAGTGAGAAATTAAACTTGTTCACTTCAGTCCCTTAGTAACATTTTTTTAGGTATTACAAATTTTCCCCTCTACAAAAGAATTCATCCTCAAATTTTAGGAACATAATCATAAGGAGTGAAGGTCCATACTAACACATCATTCAAACAGTTAGGGGGATATCTATACATCATGAGGGACTCAGGCTCCCAGGTCATTTCCTTTTTCCCTTGATTCTCCTACAGAGCCATGTATCACCCTAACAGGATTCTTTTCCTTGCTGTTGTTCTTCAAAGAAAGATTGCTGCTCTTAAGCTTCCGATTTTTAGATTCCTTATCAGTGTTCATAATATTTCCCTCTTGCCTAGTGTAGATCATGACATCTAAATTACTCCCTGGATCATTAGCATAACCCCTTGATGAAACAATACTAGTTGCTAGGACCTTTCCATTGTGCTTAATGTAATCCATGCCACCTTGAATCCCACGATGAAGACCAATTATGATAGGTTCCATCTTATACTAGAAGTCATCACCAACTTCAATTCTAGGGACATGTCTTAAGATTTGCTTACCTGTATTAACATATTTTTCTTTCTCCTTAAGAATCTTTGCTGCTTGTAAATCAACCCTTTTTTTTGTAGCTATTCACTCCATCTTTTAACTTTGCTTCTTCTTCCAGTAAAAGCTTCCTACAATAGCTTGAAATAGGCAGTGTATCTCTCTCACTTTGTTCTGAGTCACATTCGACTTATTATCATGACTGCTTAAACTACTATGACCAATAGGAGGAACATTTACATTGAAATCAAGTGTTATTAGAACCAGTTAAAATTCTTCAATGTTTCCATCAGGGTTTTAAGAGTTTCCCAAATTACTAACTGACTAGTTCCTTTAAAAGTAGCACTTACTTTCTAGTCTTGAAAGTGACTTTAGACCTTTCAAGATGTGTAGGAAAATTAACTTTCTTTCCCTTACTTGGTTTTGTACCCTTAATTTAAATAGGTTTGGTTTTAGAGGGACTTTTACCTGACCTCCAAGGATATTTTGATTCAGACATCAAGTCGAGCACAACTACCTTGTTTGATGCAATATCCATCACACTGGAATTTCTTTTCAACTCAACCTGGCAATAATATCCTTCTAAAGGCTTCATCCAAGGACTTTGGACTCCTTGGTAGATTACTATCTCCTTCCTTGACATCTTTCACACTGTACAACATGATGGTTACATACTGTAACTAATGCTTTTGAATTTGTTTCAGTTCGATGGTGATTATGTTCATCAAGAAGTTTAATACACTTTTCTCCTTCATTTTTCAACAACATTTTCATTTCTAGAGATAGTCTAAATTTATCCTGCTTCTCTTCCTCTGCAGTAATCCTTCGTCTTATGCAGAACAATGCAACAACCCTAGCTTGTGTAGGATAATGCAATAGTAGTTCGGCTCATACAGGGTAGCTGTGTTCATTAGGTTGATTGAGGCTAGGGAAATTTGATTGTCTAATCATCTAGGAATCACAGTAGAATGATGGCTTACAACTGATCTCAGACAGCAATACTGCTGGTGAGAGGAAAGGACTTGCAGAACTCTTTGGCACTGATTTATAGTCCTATGGAAAGCTGTTGGATAGGCGACCAAAGTAGGGTAGCCAAGAATCATAGGTTGGGGAGTACTGTAGTTGGTAGGACTGGTTGGAGTAGCTGGATGCAGTTCTTATGTAACTATTGAGGGAGAAAGGCTTACTCTTATGATGGAAAGCTGAGATTTTGGGTAACACCAAGTGCCTGGGTGAGTGTCCTCCAGCAGGACTGAATGACTGAATAATTGGACACTCGTGCTTTTCAACCTGAATGAGCTAATCAATGAGCAACTTCATCCAATTGAACTGGGAGGATTGGCTAAAAAAGAAGATTGGTTGGAGAAGTCGGTCTTGCCAAAAAAAGGAAGTAGCTAGAGAAAAGCAAGGCCATACAATTTGAGCAGGGTAGATTTTCACTAACTTGCCCCCAGTAAGCATATCCAGCTTGAACATTATTTTATACTCTTTTGACATCAGCATCTGCCACCATTTTTTTGACAGATTATTATCTACAGACAAGTTATGTTGATCTGTACTCCTATTCTCCCTGAAAGAGATTCCTGAGACCTGTGGGTTATGGACCCACCATGCTTCCACTACGCCACTCTTATTATTGAAACTTTTTTCCAAGGAGGATACCTTTTAATTATAGCATTCCCCAAACAATTACTAGGGCCAACTATATTAACATCATGTGACAAGAGTTTTGAATCATCAGATAAAGCCATTTTACCCTCTAGAGAAGACTCCAGTATATGGGGATCCTTCGACATATCAAGCAAGTCACATTTCACAGTTTTTGTAGTATTTGTCAACTCATTGTCCTCCAAGGTTTTTGACTCCAACAACAATACTTTTTCAGGTTCATCATTTTTCATAGTAGGCCTACCTCCATAATTAGATGAGACCACTGAATTTTTTTTTCATCTTAAAAGTCAAGTCATTTATTTTCCCCAGGGTTTTGGTGAACTCAGAATCTTGAACCTCAGCTTCAAATGCTCTAGCAAATTTATCCTATAGTTTCTTATCACTCTTGTCTGCAACATATAAAAGATTGGCAGGACCAATATTAGGAGCATCTATATTTGACATTGGCAGAACTAGACACTAGAGGCCTCATGGATGGCACAACTCAAGGTGGAGTACTTCCAGATGTACCAATGGCTCTAGGGCCACTAGGCGAAGCAAAAAATAGGGGCAATTTTTCACCAAGTGACCTACTTGACTACATCCATAACAGGCTCTAGCTCTTTGTTTATAGTATCTAGAGTGATTTTTCCCACAAATTTGGCAAGATCTCGGTGCCCTAAATCTTGCTAAAGCAGGACGGCTTGAACTAGATTCCTTTGGAGGGCAATAGTTGAAAGCAGCAGCACCTGTGGGCCTTTTACTCTAAGTACCTGCACCCAGATGTTATGAGGATATGGGTACTTCAGGTCTTCAAGATGAAAGGACACCAGAGGTTGCAAATGTCTGCCTTCTAAAATCTCTACTTGGACCCTAAGATCTAAATCTCTTTGTTAAACTACTCGTAGCTACTCTTTCATCTTCCCTTTCTTGCTACCTTTGTAATCTTTGTTGAGCCAATTCATCCACAAGGTCACCTATGGCCCTTTGTAAATCTGTAGCCTATGCCAGGGCATCTGAAATAGAAAGACCCACTGAAGCTTCAGATGTAGAAGGGACCTTTGAGTTAGTTTAGGAACTTCCTGGCTGCACTTCTGCTCATGCAACCTGCCTCGACCTCTAGCATGACCTTGGCTTCTAGGTTTACCTCAACTTCAAGGTATAGGTTGGGAAGAAGAGGATGGTTCGTGGAAAGCTCTTTTAAACGCTTCTTCCACTTAGCGTCCAAAGTGAGCTTAATATCGAATCCTAGGCAGTATTTTCCTGTTATCAAATAGGAAGATTCATTTAGGCAAAGTTCAAACAGACCGATACATGTATGATTGAAAGAATTAGGCAATAGGAAGATTTTTCAATATATTTATATTGTAGGCATTAGCATATCCTTATTCATGTATTGTGCTCCCAGGTGCACTAACACGAACATGATATGCCTATCCCCTAATGGCAGTTGGAGACCTCTATCATGCACCTAAATCTTATACCATGCTCTGATACCAACTTTGTCACGTTTCGATCCATGAAATGTGACTGGCATAAAAGGTCACCATCAAGAAATCCTCTACAAGTCTTATAATGCAAATTACATACCAATGACTCACTATTTCATCAATCCATGATGAAATATTTATATATTAAATATTAATAGAAATTTGGTAAAATTTTCTCTGTTTTTCAAACACTTGCCCTCAAGGCTTATACAATAACACAAGGACTACATGCCCACAATAACCTGTATAATGTTACAACAAACACAATGACCCAGATTAAACAATCTACATCCTATAGCACTCAACAACCACAATATATGCATATACAATTTTACCAACTTCCATTTATTTTTCACCATTTATATACCTTTATTCTCCGTAGAGAAGATCCACTTGACCTAAAAGTAGATCCCATATCAGTGTATGGTGGAAGACCAGTAGGATAATCTTAGAGCTTTAAAAAACATAGAAAAGAAAGGGGTGAGTTTCATAGAAACTTAACTAGTAAACAATCCTATGATCACTCAAAAATTCCATTTAAAAATCATGCTTGAAAGTGTATATATATATAAATTTAGCTGTGAAAATATGCTTACCCATTTGACAGCCATAGTCTTAAAGTAGACTCAAGAACTTTCAACCGTTAGGAAAAAGATTAAATAATTGAAATTATGATATTCAATAGCATACAAATAAACATCAAGATATGCCACTATGGAAAATATATTCATCATTACATAATATGAAAGAAAGTTAATGAAGATTTTTAAAAGTTATATATATACAATTAATTAAAACACACAACTGGAATCCCAAAGGAAAAATCCTCAGAGGTAACCATAATATCAAACATCATAAACATCACCTCCCCCAAAAATCCATCCTAACATGCTGGTCAAATATTCATATATCCGATTGCCCACCCTTATCACACCATCATATTAATTAGTCACAAGTGCACTTGAGGTTACCAATGAATTTCTAGTGGATCCAAAATCTCATCAACAATATGAAAATATCACATAGCATAAAAATCTTATTCGGTTAAGTAACATTTATCAAAACATACATAAACTTGCTGATGTATTTTCATATCTATTCATCACATAGAAAAATAGAATTGGCAATTCCAATAACATAAGCTAGATGGAAATGTATAATTTTAGCACGACAAACCATTTCACGTGCACATATAACATGTAAATATACTTTTAAAACCACTCTAATATATAGGAAAATCCCATTATTTAAAAAGATTAATAATATTTCATATAATAAAATTATTTTATATTTACAAATAGAATCATTAAGTAAGGAGGATTGTCCACTCACCTTAAAAAGTCAAATTGGCTAACTGGGAAAATCGAGCCGCTTAACCCAGTTGGATTTTTTAGCCGATTCCCCAAAGATTTGACGTTGGCGTGCTTGATTTGTCAAAAGGAATTTATTTAGAGCTAGAGAATAATAATATTTCAGCATACCTTAACTTTGAGGGTTAGGGTTTTTGGTGGGGATTTCTTAAAAACTTAATGTAAACTACCTATAAAATAAATCTTTTATTTTAGGATTACTCAGTACAATCCAAAGTGTAGGTCGAGAACTCGATCGGAGCTAGATTGCTGTTAGTGTGCTAGATTACGGTGTGGGCCAAACTACACCAGGGAAGAGGATAAGAAGAGTTGTTGGCTGAACGGAAGAAGGGTGAGGTACCGGAAAAGGAAAAGAAGGTGACCAATGATGGCTAAAATCTCGCAGGGTTGAAGAAGAAAACAATCGCTTAGGATTCAGGCTGCAGCAGCCACAGAGAGCTGTGGTTGAGTTGAAGTGCATGTTGTGATGGAGGAAGCATCGAGGAAAGGAAGAGAGGTGATCGGCCAGGACGTGGCCGGATGACGATGGCGAGCCGGAAGGTTGAAAGTCATCAGAGATCGTAGCTAAGAACGAAGCAAGGGAGGGAAACTTTGAGAATGGCATTGGAAGAAGAAGCCGGCCTAGGGAAAAATATAAAAATAAAACAAAATGGGAAAATTTAAACTTTGACCCGATGATTTTCCACCGACTTCAAATAGGTCCTTTTTGAAAAAAGGAAATTACAATTTGACCCTAGTGAGAAATTAAACTTGTTCACTTCGGTCCCTTAGTAACATTTTTTATAAAGGTATTACAATCTATCTTGAAGCCTAAACACGAAGAACTCTCTTATAGTCAACCTATGGCAAATCTGTGATGAATTATCATCACGATATAAGACATCAACTTAGTAACCATTTTTTGCATATGGAGATAAGAGTGGACACTACATTAGAACATATAAAGGATGCAACTCAGTTATGTGTTATAGAATTTTAGGCCACGATTCAATTATAACATCTCTCTCACTACAACTAATATCTTCAACAATGAGAACTGCTATCTCACTAGCAATTGATGTATTATATGTTCTGATAGTTTTGCTTGGCCAAGAGCAAGAGAGGGAGGCTGAAACTTTTCAAAAATTTTTCTCCTTTGGCCGAATAAAACTCCCATAGATCCATTGGTGTGAGGTTTCAAAACAACCTAGATCAGATCTAGAGTAAAAGAAGAGCTCACTAACCTTTAGTCCAGCTCTTGCATAGCAGAAGACTGTGGATCTTCACACCAGGAAAATCCTCTTCATAGCCTCAAAAGCTCCTTTCCAAGTGCTAGCTTGATTGGAGCTTGGATGGGACAAGATTTATAGCCAAAACAGCTGAACACTTTGGCCTCTTCTTGTCCCCTTTTGGTTTCGGCTTCACAAGCCGAAAGCCTCCATTTTTGTTTCGATTTCTCAAACCAAAGAGCAATGTTTTTTCCCGTGAAGAATTGCCTTGTGTGTGTGTGTTTTTACGGTCAAAATGGCAAAGGGAAAGGCATGAAATGGTGCCATTTTTGGCTCCCATTGAGTGAGCAAAATGGCGCCGTTTTGGGTTAACGGAAACAAGTTTTCCTTTTTCCCAAAACAGCCCCAAGGTTTCCAAAACCTTGGACTTTGACCCCAAGTAGTTTCACCAAATTACACTTTAGTCCCTGGACATCAAATGTGTCCAAAACTTAATTATATCATCGGCCACATCATTTCCTGTTATGT
>JANHAO010021325.1:0-12545 GCA_026873985.1 Saraca asoca | reverse complement strand
AAGATTAACAAAGATAACTATAAACAAGAACTTATTTACAAAGAATCACTCTTATACTTCAATAATTTAAGTCTAGGAACATTAATCAACCTCCACCATTTTGACTTACTTTCAAGACTATAAATCCAAGCAACACATTCCATTATGGGTTGGACTATTCTACAAATTTGTTTCAATTTTTAGCGCGCAAGTTGAGTTAGAAATTAAATTATCAAGCAAACTCAAGGCCATTGAATTGCTAAAAGATGAAACTATAACTTCTGTGAAGGCACCCAAGTCCCATTGTGCCTTCTTCTAGCCCAAGTCAACAGCATAAGTAGAAAGCAGAATAAGCTCATATGAAAACTTAGCTAAGACCTAAGTGATTCATTCTTTTACATTCTTTTCTTTTTCTCAAATTTTGTAAAAAGGAAGAGCTCTCTTAAGGCAAGTTTATAAGCCCCTTTTAGGTTTTCTCTTTTCTTTTATTTTTGATTGTAATCCTCTTGTAATGTGCAGCTAAATCTTTCATTCATTCTAAAGGAAATCCTACTTCAATTCTCTTGTTGATTGTGAGATATGTTTCAATTGTTAATTTATTCCTAATTTGATTTCAATGTTTCTCTACTTTAATGTAATTAATTACTTTGGATGATTTGTTAATATTGTTTGTTAATTACTTTTTCAATGTAATTTACTGCCAGTTAAACCTCTGTAATCAAAGTTATTTATGGCTATTTGGCTAGAGCAACAATAGAGCTTTTGATTGTGTGCTAATGCTAGTTAATTATTACAGAGAAATATGTGATCATTGATGAATTTATTGCTAGGGTGAGTTTATTAATCAGTCTTGGTCTTTTTTGGCTCTTAATGCTATTATTGAGTTGGTTGAGATGCTAGGCTTTTGACCAATTCAACAATAAGGGTTAATTCAAGTGTTGAGCTCAGTTAACAAAATGAAAGGGAAATTAGCAAGAATTAATCTAAATGTTGGGTCTAATTTAACTCTTGGCTAAGTGGTCAAATAGGGAATGAGACTTTTGTGTCTATGTTAAATCAATAAGTGAAAGCAAACATCCTTTGATTAAAGTTTTCTCACTTAAGTTTCCCTTTCTACATTTAATTGCCTTTGTTTATGTTACTACCAATTGTTTATTTTCATATTGTTGGCAGATAGCTAACAACCTGCTATTTTTTACTTTCATACACTAGATTAATCATCAATCCTTGTGTATTGACTTGGACTTATCTTTGCACTAGCTAGGGTAGTTTAGCTTGTTATTTTTATTTGTTTTAACAAGTACCAAATTTTGTTGCCATTGTAGGAGATTGGTTTGCTTAATTATTTTTTTTTTTAGTAAAACAGAGTATTTAGGGTACTAACTTTAGGAATAAGCTTTTAATTCTATTTATATTCTATTGCTTTGACCCCCTTTTGTGCACAATTTTGCCAGTTTAGATGTGTTTCTAGTAAGGGCAGATTGAAAATTTTTCTATGGAATCTAGGGTTAAATTTTGGTAGTCTAGAAGATTTTGGTCTTTTGATTAGAATTTGTGCTTTAGCCTAGCCCCCACTTATTTTCACAAAGTTTCCTTGTTTATTAGGTTTTTTTTAAAAAAATAAATTAGTATTTTTTACATTATTTTCTCGATCTTCTCATTTATGTTCTTTTTGTTCTTGTTTTCTTGGTGATTCTTTTTATGTATGACTCAATCCTCTCACCATTATTTGTTGTTATTTGATCTAGAAATTGAATGAATCTTGTAGAATTTGAGAAGAGAGACAAAAAACCTTTTTTCATCTTTTCAGGCTACTTCCTTCTCAACTGATCAATCAACAGCCTCTTCCCCTAGGATTGGCATAGTTATTAACCTACTCTCTAATCATTCATCCTCTAATGTTAGCTTGGAGAACATGGCTTTTAATTAGAGAAAATTAAAGGAGTTAGCTACTCCAGATTAAACCAATAACCATTGTGCATTGACTAGCCCAATCTTGATATCACCTTTGAGCTGAAATCTGGAGTAATACTTTTACTGCCTACTTTTCATGGCATGAATGGAGGGGACACTCATAAACATCTTAAGGAGTTTTATGTTGTCTATTCTACCATAAAACCTCAAGGAATTATAGAGAAGCAGACCAAAGTGAGAGCCTTTCACTTCTCACTAGCTGATTTAACTAAAGATTGGCTATCATACCTTCCCTTTGGCTCTGTTACTACCTAGCATAAAATGAAGAGGCTTTTCTTGGAGAAACATTTTCTCACCTCAAGGGCTGCAGACATCAAAAAAGAAATTTGTGACATTAGGGAATATAATGGAGAGACTTTTTATGAATACTAGGAAAGATTTAAGAAGCTGTGTGCTAGTTGTGCACACCACTAAATTAGTGATCAGCTGTTGATCCAGTATTTCTATGAAAGAATTCTACCAATGAGGTGCATACATCAAACCTTAAGAGACAGATGTCAAACTTAACCTTAATGGTTCGATAGGCATTGGGATAAATGCAAGTAGCAAAAAGGTGTGCAATTTGCTTAATCTTTGGACTTAATTTTGATGTATTTTCGACACTCCTAGAGTATGAACCATTCCAACAAGTCTAGATCAAGGGATGATTTTCAGAAAATGGATGGTCTCCAACATAGCCATAAAAATCATTCAATCCATACTATGATTCATATAATCATAGCTAGAAAGACCATCCCAACGTGAGATATGGAATTCAGAGTAGATAGTAGGCTCTATTTTAGCCCCCAATCCAAACCAAGCAGCAACAAAGCTAGAATCCATCTTCTGGCAAATCCCTTGAGATCTAATTCAGACTATGGCCTAAAACAACTTACAGTTTCAACAAGAACAAAAGGCCAGTATGTTGTAGTTTTAACAAGAAATGAATGCTAGATTTCAAAGCTTATAAACAAAAGTGAGCAAGTTAGAGGCTCAAGGTTTAGGTAGTTTGACCTCCTAGATAATTTTGAACTTTAAAGAAAAATCAAATGCAATACTGTTAAAGAGTGGAAAATAAGTAGAAACTAGGAATGAATAGATACCACTAGTTTTAGAGTAGAAAGAGATAGAAGAAGGAAAAGGCAGCTCTTAACTAGTTTCAATCTATCCATCCCTTCCCTTCTCTAGTAGATTGGCAAAGTCCAAAAAAGAAGACTAAGAGAGAGGTACCCTAGAGACTTTCAAATAGGTACAAATAAATATTCCACTACTTGATATGATCAACTAGATTCTAAGGTATGTAAAGTTCCTCAAGGAGCTCTACACCACCGAAAGGAAACTGAAAGGTAATGAAAAAATAAGCATAAGGGAAACTATTTTTATTGTCATTCAAAGGAAAATACCCCAAAATGCAAGAATGTAGATACCTTCACTATTCCTTGTGTAATTGGTGAAACTAGATTTGGACATACCATGCTAGACTTAAATGCATTGATAAATATCATACCTCTTTCCGTTTATGCATATTTAAAGTTGGAACCTTTGAAAAAAATTGGTGTTATTATCCAATTAACAAATAGGTTTAATGCTCACCCTATGGGAGTTGTTGAGATTGTTTTGGTGAGGATCAATGGCTTCATTTTCCAGTAGATTATGACATTTTGAATGGTTGATAACTCCTTAATCAGTTTAGCTCCTATCATTCTAGGAAAACCTTTCTTGAAAATAGCTAGGAAAAAAAATTAATGTCTATGCTAGCACTCTTATCATGAAATTTGATGGTGACATCATCAAACTTAACATCTTTGAGTCCATGAAATATGTGCTGATGTTTATTCCTTGTTTTCTATTGATGTGGTTAATCCCTTAGTGCAAGGTGTACTTGAATTAGATGCAAGACTTGAAGAATTACATTAAAGATGAATTTTGATATTAAAGAGTTATTGTCCTTACCTCCAATGATGCGTGAAATCAAAAAACTAGATCTACCTCCTCCCACAATCAAGTTGTGCTTTTAATGGTCCAAGTACCAATTTTAAAATTCAAGCCATTACTAGACCACCTGAAGCATGCATACTTGGGAAATGGTTGATGGGAATAATTTTTACACATTTTTGTATCCATTCTATGCTTAGTCCTTTTTTGTGATTTTGTGCTAAATTGGATAGTTGGAATTGGTCTCTTGATTTGGTTAGTTTTGGAGCTTAATTGGATTAATTTAGTAAATTGGCACTATTTTAGGTTTTTGGGTGTATCTAGAGTTTTAAACTTTAGTTTTCAGAAATTCTTATGTCTTTAGAAAGGTAAAAGGACACTTTAAAAATGTTATGAAGAGTTATAAGCTTAGTTCAACCATTTAGATAGTCGAATTTAGCCCTAAAGTCAAAATAAAGTGCTAACCCACTAACCCAGAAACTAGTCTTAGTATTTTGGCCATATCTAGAGCTTCAGAGCTCAATTCAATGCAAACCTAAGCCTATTTGGATAGCAATGATCCACCTCCATAACATTCATGAAGGTTAACTGCACCCTTATGATTAAGCTTCAAGGCTATGAATCTAAGTGACAAATTCTGTTATGGGGTGGACTACTCTGTAATAATATTTTGGTTTTTGCCCATAAGTTGAGTTAGAAATCAAACTTTTTAGCAAACTTAAGGCTGTTGGTTTGTTAAGAGATGGAGCTAAAACTTTTACAAAAAGACCCATATCTAATTATGCCTTTTTCCAACCCAAGTAGAGAGAGAAGTGAACTCATAGAAAATCCTAACTGATACCAAAATGATTCATTCTTTTACATTCTTTTCTTTTTCTCTACTTGTTCCAGAAGGATGAGTCCCCCTAGGGCAATAATACTAGCCCCTTTTCTCTTTTCTTTTATTTTTGTTTGTAAATTTCTTATAATATATAGCTAAAACTTTTATTCAATCTAAGGGAAATTTTGCTTTAATTCTCTCATTGATTGTGAAACTTGTTTCTATTGTTGATTTATTCCTAATTTGATTTCCTTTCTTCTCTATTTTAATTTAACTAATTGCTTGGATGATTGATTAATAGGGCTCCTTAATTGATTTGCCATTGTAATTAAAAGCTGGTTAAACTTCTATAATCAAAGTTTTTATGGTTGTTTAGTTTGTGTAACAATAAGGTTTTTGATTGTGAGTTAGTGTTGGTCAATTATTCTAGGAAAATATAGGGTGATTGATGAATTTACTACTAACATGAGTTTATGAATCTATCTTGGTCTTTTCTAGTTCATAATGCAATTATGAGGTTAATTAGGGTGTTAGGCTTTGACCAATTCAACAATAAGGGTTAATTTTGGTATTGGGCTCAATTAATGAAATGAGAGGAAAATTAGTGAGAATTAGGTGAGGTGCTGGGCTTGATTTAATTCTTGGCTAAGCAGTCAAATAGGGATTGAAACTTTTATGTCTATGATTGGCCACTTAATTGACTGCAAGAGTCCTTTGGATTGAAGTTTTCTCACATAAGTTTCCTTTTCAACAATTTAATCTATTTGTTTATGTTACTGCCAATTATATATTTCAACATTCTTTTTAGATAACCAACATCCCCCCTATGTTAAGCTTTCAAACACTAAATTGATTACCCATCCTTGTGGACCAACCTAGACACATCCTACTACAAGCTTGGGTAGTTCATATATTTTCTTTGTCAATTTTGACAGTCGTTAAATTTTGGCACTTGTTGTTAGAGATTGGCTTAATTAATTTTTGTGTTTTTAATAGAATTTAGGACTTAGGATATTGACTTTAGGATTAGGCTTTAAATAAAGCTTATTTTTCTTTTCTTTTACCTCCCTTTGTGCATCCATTTGTTAATTTACAAGTGATTATAGTAGGGACAGATTGAAAATTTTTCTGTAGATTTTAGAACTAAAATTTGGCAAGCTAATAGATTTTTGCCTTTTGATCAGAATCCATCACTCCACATTGGTCCCCCCTTGTTCTCATAAAATTCCATCATTTCATAAGTCTCTTATTTTTTAGTGTTTTTCTGTGTTAATTTGTTGATTTTCTCATTTCTATTATTTTTGTTTTTGTTTCTTTAGTAATTCCTTTTGTGTATAACTTGATCCTCTCACCATTCTAACCTAATTTTGATCTAGAAATTGGAAGAACCTTGAAAAATTTAAGAAGAGAGATTAACCACCCTTCTGCACCCTTTTGCACTACTTCTTCCTCAATTGACCAATCAATAGCTTCTTTCCTTGGGATTGGTGTAGCTATTGACTGGCTCTCCCATTACTCATCTTTTGATCTTAACTTAGAGAACATAGCTTTTAATCAGATGTAGCCTTTATGCTTTGACTATCTTAATCTTGATATAGCCTTTATGCTGAAATCTGGCTTGATGCATTTGCTACCTAACTCTCATGGCTTGACTAGAAAGGATCGTAAAAGACATCTTAAGGAGTTTCATCTTTTTAGTTATACCATAAAGCTTCAAGGATTTTCAAATGAGTAGATCAAACATAGAGCCACTCCCTTTTCAATAGCTGACTCAGCTTAGGTTGGCTATATTATCTTCTTTTTGGCCCAATAACTACCTAACATCAAAAGAAGAAGCTCTTCATAATGAAATACTACTATGTTTCAATAGTTGCAAACATCATAAAAGAAAGTGGTGGCATCTGACAATATAATGGAGAGACTTTGTATACATAATAGGAAAGATTCAAAAAGTTAAGCATTATTTATCCATACTATCAAATTAATGGCCAACTCTTCATCCAATATGTCTATGAAAGACTTCTACCAATGGATAGAAGCATGATTGATGATGCAATTGGTGGAGCTTCAGTGGACAAGGCTCTAGAAGCTACAAAAGACCTGATAACAAACATAGCAACCAAAGGGTGTTTAAGATTGCAATCTTATAAACCATTCTAGCTAGCTTACACAAGGTATGGATTCCAAAAGCAAAAAAATCTATGTTATGCATAGAAGCAATATGGCCCACATTCCCACTTATACAATTCTAGATGGTATAATCACTATGATTCTTATTTATCCTATACAACCATGACTGCTATCATCAATTAAATTTAAGCTTTAACTATCAAGTTGCACAAGCTCCATTTCAGCCCCCAATGTAAGCTAACCAGTAAGATAAGCAAGTTCTATCTTCTAGTAAGTTTCTTGAGAATCTGATTTAAACTATGACCCAAAACAACTTATAGCTCTAACAATAATAAGAGCTGACAACATGTAATTTCAACAAGGGAAAAAGGCTAGCATGTTACAGTTTTAACAAGAAATGAATGCCAGATTTTAGAACATATAAATAAAAGTGAGTAAGCTAGAGGCTCAAGGTTCAAGTAGGTTGCCTTCCCAAACAGTTAAACCTTTGAGAAAATACAAGTGCAATACTACTGAGGAGTGGAAAGAAAGTTGAATTAGAAGAAGGAATTGAGATTGAGATGGGAGAAGAAGGAATGATCAAAAATCAAGAAACACAAGTTTTAGCCAACATAACCCAAAAGGAAAAAGAAATAGAAGTTTTAGAAGAAGATAGTAACCTTTAACTTAATGTTGGTAATCCTGCTCCTCTTTGTTTTCCTAATACATTTGCTGACTCTAATAAAGAAGAACAAAAGAAGATATGTGTAGGTGAGGATATATCTTTTGTTATCAAAAGAATATTTCTCCACATATGCATGGACCTATATTTCTACATTTTGGAAAGGCCTTTACTTAAATTAACCAAGACAACAATTGATATTCATGATGGCACACTTAGAATGAAATTGGATGGAGTGACAGTAATTTTTAATATATTTCAAACTATAGAATACCCTGGTGATGATTATTCCATTTTTTCTATTGATCATATTGATTTCTCAATGTAGGATGTATCTCAATTGTCTAGCAAAGCTAAACTTGATGCAATTTAGGATAAAGGCATAAAGAGAATCAATGAATTAGTAGAGTTATATTCAAAATTTAAAGTGACAATAGTGTTGTAGCCATCATTCTTAGTTCCAGTTCCAAGCAACCATGATTTCAAAGAGCTGTACATACAATCTTCATCTATCAAATGGTTGCTATCAATATCCATATTTCAACCAAGATAATGAATACTTCATTGAGCCATCGGCATTAAACAAAGCTGCTTTTTTGGAGGCAACCCAAGTGTTTGCTTTCTTTCCCCATCTCTTTTATTTTAATTGTCAATGGTTTGTTTATGATTTTGTACTTGCATTGATGACAATGTAAAATTTAAGTGTAGGGGGATACTTTAGGATAGTTTTGCTTTGTTTTTTTTTTTGTGTTGAAAGAAAAAAATTGAGTTTATTTTGTTCATTTCTGTGTTTTCTAAAGATGATAATATTGTTAAGGTCTTGAGTAGGTTGCAATTGATTTTGATGGTTGTATAGCATAATTGAATGAATTATCTTACCTCTTGATCCTAAATTTGATTAGCATAGTGATGAAGTTTGAAATGTTTGTAGATTGATTTTGGTGGATATATAACGTGTGAGATTTTGAGATATTTTGTAACTGATTTCTTTTCTTTCTTATGTGTGATTTTTCATGAAATTATTGCTCTAGAACTTGCTTTGAATCTTCTTGAGATTACATTAGCACATACATGCATGAAATAATTAAGGCATTCTTTGATTGAGCAACTTGTCCCCTTTTAGCTAACCTTGCACTGTACTATTATTGAGTACTTTTGAGCCCAATTGACCTCTTTCTTATTATGTAACTGATTAGGAAGCCAAGCCTTGAATGTCTTTACCTATTCCTAATCTTAGGGATAAGTGGAGTATTTACTTCATTAGTGGGATGGATTCTTGAACAAGTGTGGGCTTGTGCTAATTGTTTGGTGTTGACGTCAAAATTTCATTCGTCATAGAGGACTAGATCTTCGGCCAAAGGGATGTGGATTTTGGAAATCAATGCCACTCTTGAAGTGTTGTGAAAGGTGGTCAAGAGGAAGAATAGGAGAGATTTTTAACATGGTTCGGCTAAATTCGGACGGCACCGGACCTTACGTCCATGGTAGAGATATTATTAGTATTGGATATTTTTGCAAGAGTTCTGCTTACAAGATTGGCCTCTCCCCCTCTTACTAACAAAGCAATCCTATTTAGAGAGGAAGGAGAGATTACATGCATTAATTGCTAGCTATAGCTATGTTACATCAAATAAATGAGAAAAGACAGCGGGAAGACCATATTTTAACTGCAGGCTGTGGAAGTAGGCCCCTTAGGCTGACAGCATAGGCTTGTAGCCGCTGCCGTGTCAGGCAAGACACTTTGCTGTCTCAAGCGAGGGTTCCTTGGTTCTAGAGAAGTCGCAAGGATTGCTGCAACGAGTGCAAGTGTAGCGATCATTGGACTGATCCTTGAACTCGTTATCGCTAACTCGTGCTATTGCCGAAATGTGGCCCTTTGGTCTGTACCTCGCAACTTTGTGGTAATGTGGCAAGTGAGGTAAGGTTCGGCACCTGTGATTTCTTTGCCATTGCTATCATCCGTTGGTTAGACCGAAATTCTCGAAAGGCTTCTTGCTGAAGCACGAGAGCTGGTCTTTGTTCCCTCGAGGATTTGTCCTCACGAGCCTAATTTTAGTGTACAACATAAGCCCCCCAACTCTCGGTGTGCTTTATGGATTGGGAGTTACATATTTTCGAGGCTGGATTCGTATCTTCAGCTAGTATCCTTCTTTGACCGAAGTGTCATGTCAAATGTCTTTCCATTTTTGCTTTAGGCCATGCTTTCTCCTGTTTGCCATTTTTGGCCATTAGCATAGCATTGTCGCTTGTCTCAAACCGTTAGATGAAGATTTGGCCAGATTTCTTCTGGATTCTTCAAAGGGCTGAGCGGGTCTATAAATAGCCTAAGGTTCCCTCTCTTTTACCTCAGGAAATCTGTTGGAGGAGGACGAAGAGCCTACAAAGCTTCTTGGTGCCTTGGCTTCTGGTGAAGCTTGCTGAGACTCGGATGGCTTGTAGCATGGCGGTCGGAGACATGGATGGCCCGACGCACATGGCCTCAGCATAGAATCGGCCTGGCGGGGCTTTCACGGTGTCTTCTGGCCACCTCCCCTAGTCGTCGTTGGTAGTCCTACTACCTGGCCTACTGGTCCTTGGGAATGCTCTAGTTCAGACCCAAACAGGCACGTCGATGGGAAAATATATAGGAGGGACTATGGGCTGCTGCTCTAATGCCAGGAGCAGGTTTAGAGACTGGCCTTTACCCCCGCAGAACCCTCACCTCGCTTGTCAAGGTTTCCTGGAATGGGTTCTTCTCCTTTCGGATGTATGTAGCAAATACTTCATGTATTGCTGTATATAAATTTGTGATAATCAATGAGAACTTCTCTCTTTTAGCCAATCGGCTGTGCTTTATTTTCCAGTCTGCTCAATGTTTTGCAAGCAACAATATAAGTGATCCATGCTTGAGACACTACGAGAAATACGTCCATATACGAGAGTTGCGGGAGCTTGAGGGCTGTGAAGAACTCATCCGCATGTAAGCTGCGGATGGTGATAACATCAATTCAGCGAGGTGAAGACCATTCGTTGAATCTTTGATTCTCATGTTTGTGAGGTAGGCTCAAGGCCGTCGCACCCTCGATTTTATTTTGTTTTTTGAAGCCTCGGGGTAGGTTCAAGACCGTCGCACCCCCAGACGTTGCGAGGTAGGCTTAAGGCCGTCCCACCTTCGATTTTGTTTTTGTTTTTCAAAGCCTCGGGGTAGGTTCAAGACCGTTGCACCCCTGGGCGTTGTGAGGTAGGCTCAAGGCCATCACACCCTTAGTTTTGCTTTTATTTTTTGAAGCCTCGGGGTAGGTTCAAGACCGTCGTACCCTTGGGCATTGCGAGGTAGGCTCAAGGCCATCACACCCTTGATTTTGTTTTTTTGCGAGGTGAGAACTATTCACCATTTAGTGGGTGTGCAAAGGCAAAGGGAAAATTGTCTCAATGACGCTTGGGCCAATCGACAATTTGCATTAATTCCAAAATACCATAATCAGAATGGATCAATGAGTGATCATTACAGAATTAGAATATTATTCTAAAGCAAGGCTCAGGCTCCTGGGTGACTACTCGTTGGGCTTGCTGAGCATGTTGCCCTGATGATTCTACCACATAATCCTGTAGTTAGCCCCTTCTAATGAGGCGTTCAATGGCGTTCTTTAGCACATGACACTCTGAGGTGGTGTGTCCAACCTTGTTATGATAAGCACAAAATCTGCTCTGGTCTCTAGATTTGGGGGGTGACCTCAATGGCTAGGGTTTCCCAAAATCCTCATTAAGCCTTTCTGTGGCGAAGATTTTGTCCTGCACATCTATCAGGATACTGTAACTTTTGAAGTGATTTCTAGACCGCTAAGATTTTGTTTCCTTGGCGAGATGAGGAGCGGGGCTGCCATGGCTCTTGCGACTCCTCTTTTTGCTTGCGATGAGACCACTTTGGCCCATTTTAGGCTTGGGTTCCTCCATTCTGAAGGTTTGTTCCCATCTTATCTGTTTGGTTACCCGATCATAGAATTCAATGAGATCTCGAGCGGGGAACTTGTAGAGGCTTCTGTATAACTTGCCGTCTCTGCAGATTCCTGCTGAAATGGTTGTCAAGGTGCTTTCTTACGAGGGGTTTTCCATGGAGTTAGCCTCGTGCCTAAATCGAGCTACATAATCTTTGAGCGACTCATCCCTGCACTAGAAAATCATCACAAGATGGCAGGGAGGTGTGAGTTGTCTGTTTAACGCTCGGTATTGGTTAACAAATTTCCTCTGACAATCCTCCTAACTGCCATTGTTGCACGCGGGGAGGCATCTGAGCCAAGCGCGGGGTGCCACCCCTAATGTGGCTAGAAAGACATGGCACTTCATCAGGGGTTTGATAGTTTTGAGGTCCATTTGGGTGTTAAACATGTCTAGGTGATCGTTTGGGTCACTGTTCCCTTTGTACAGCGGGATGGCGGGCACCTTGAGTTTTTGTGGGAGAGGTTGCTTCTCAATCTCCACAGAAAAAGATGAGGTCTCCTCACGACACGTCCGATCGTTCTGAGGCTGTGGGCGCTCTTCAAGTAACTTCAACCTCTGGACGACCTCGTCCATTGCCGGATGCTGGCTTTCGCGCTTGGGGGTGGAGCTCTCTGCGAATTGTGAACCCCTCTGGGCACTGGCTGTCACGATCATTGCGAACCTCTCTCTGAGCTTCTTCTCGAAGCTATTAGAGTTGTGCCATGCCATCTTCTTGTCCTTGGGCATTTTGCGCTTACACCTGGGTAAGCACTTTAACAGTCTCAGCCAACTCTTTGACTGTATTTTCCAGGGCCGATCGGGATTGATCAGGCATTTGTGCCTCTTGCACCTTATGCGTGAGAGTGTGTTGGGATGCTGGAGCTGTAGAGCTCCGAGTTGTTCTCCCTCGAGCCATTGCTAAACAGTAGTGGAGGCTTCAAAGAGCGGATGATCCCCATAGATGGTGCCAAAAGATGTTGACGTCGAAATTTGATTCGTCACAGAGGACCAGAACTTTGGCCAATGGGATGTGGATTTTGGGAATCAATGCCGCTCTTGAAGTGTTGTGAAAGGTGGTCAAGAGGAAGAGTAGGAGAGATTTTTAACGTG
>JANHAO010021324.1:0-12559 GCA_026873985.1 Saraca asoca | reverse complement strand
TCGCCTACTCGCTATGACAAGCCTAAGCGGCTTCCTCGAGAAGCCCTCGCTTAAGACAACAAAGCACCTTGCCTGACAAGGTGGCAGCTACAAGCCTACTTGTAGGCCTAAAAAGGCCTGCTTTACAGCCTATGGCCAGAAACGGCCTTCTTACTGTCTTTTTCTCATTTATTTGATATAACACAACTGTAGCTAGCATTTAATGCATAACACCTCTCCTTTTTCTATAAATAGGATTACCTTGTTAGCAAGTGGGAGGAGAGGCCAATCCTATAAACAAAACTTCTATATATCATCAATAAAACTTCCACCATAGACGTAGGGTCCGGTACTGCCCGGATTTGGCCGAACCACATTAAAAATGTTGTCTTTCCTTCTCCCCCTTCCTCTTGGCCATCTTTCACAACACTTCAAGAGTGACATTGATTCCTAAACCTTACATCCCGTTAGCCAAAGTCTAGTTCCTCCACACGGACCATATTTCGACGTCAACAATAATTTTTTAAGATAAAATATGAATCATTCATTTAGTGATATAGGGGTCACTTTTTATTGGCCAAAATAGTGAAGTCACCGCACAAAGCTAATATAAACTACCATGGACGTAGGGGTCACACTGACTTTAGCCGAACCATGTTAAAAAAACCCTCTTTGCCTTTACTGTTTCTTCCTCTCCTTCTTCCCATCTTATTTTCATCCAATCAAACAGCAACTTGGGGGTTTGAAGAACTATTTCGGTTGATTGAGATTTGGGGCTTACCAAATTTCATCGTCAACATTTTGGCGTTAGAGGAAGGGTTCCAATTATGTCTCTTTTTGGTTTGCTGTTTGGCTGTAATGGCAAGAGGAAGATCCACTAGGAGCTTTGGTGCTGTCACTAGCCAACCTGAGAATCACATAGAGCAGCAAGGGTTACCATTGGAGGGCTCTGCCTTCCCTGCTACAAGTGCTTCTGTCGCCCCCACAATAGATGCTGTCGCTGATATGGCACCTTTGACCCCTCACCAACCCATTGCTCTTGAGACTGATAGAGTTCAAGTATGACACCAGCATTAAGAAGCGCTTGAAAATATAGTGAAGGAGTTGGCCTATGTAGTTAGAGCGTTGGCTTATGCATAGATCCAGGGCACACAAAAATAAGTTGAGGCTATAGTGCCTGGAGAAGGGTTTCAGCAACCAGAAGCACAACAATAGATGCCCTTCAAGGGGGATATCTGTAAGCTGGGTCTATTCACTCATGTGATTCACAATCGAGGTCGGAGGTCCATTGAGCTCGCAACAGCGATGATGGAAACGATTAGCGACATGGGAACTCACCTCGATAGGAAGACATAAATAGAACCCATCATGAACATAGGTCGAATCACCATTCTCATGATCAGGGGGTGATAGGAGTCATCAGACTACTAGCTATCAGTCTGAAACTTAAGACCCTATGATCAAAAAGTTGTTTTGGAGGGTGTAGTAGCTCGAAGAGTGGCCTACAGCTCAGGACCAACAAGACTGTTATAAGGAAAGGACCCCATTCGCTAAGGAGATCCAAACGAAGCCTCTTCCTCATAATAACGACCCATATGACCACCTGGACGCGTTCAATATCTTGATGGATCTTCAGACAACTAGCTCATTGGTCAAATGTCATGTCTTCCCAGCCACTCTTAGGAAAATACCACGGGCATGGCTTATGAATCTTCTAGCTCATATCATTCACAACTGGGAAGAGTGCCAAGCGAGATTCCTCAATCAGTACAAGGCACTAAGAAGGCAGCTCGCATCGACTTATCATCTTACAACAATATTCCAATGGTGAGACAAGTCGCTAAAAGATTACATCACTAGGTTCAGACGTGAAGTTAATAATGTAGAAAATCCTTTGGATGAAAATATCCTCACAGCGATCTCAGCTGGACTCCGTAAGAATGAGAAACTATACGGGGAAATATACAAGTCCCCAGTGAAGGACCCAAGTGAATTTTATGAGCAAACCGCTAAAGAAATCAGGTGGGAAGAGACCTTTGGCTCAAAAAAGTTTGATCAAGGGAGCGAGGAAAATGGCTACAACAAGAATAAAAGGAGCAATGGCAGGAATGAGGAGGAGAACTAAAATAATGACTCGATAACTAGGCCGCAAAAAGGGCCAGGAATGAGCGATCTCAATGTCAAGGTTGCTATGATAGCTATAGCACCCTATTAGACACTTAGGAGTGCATCTTTGCAACTAAAAAGGATAAGGAGAACTTTGGGAAGCCTGCCCCCATAACAACTCCCAACAGATTCAGTAATATGAGCAAGTTTTGTGCTTATCATGAAGAGGCTAGGCATAATACCTTAGAATGCCGAGCACTCAAAGATGCAATTGAGGATCTGATCAAAAGAGGTTACGTACGGGATTATATGGTGCAATCGCTTGGACATCGATCTTAGTAGCCCTGGCTAAATGATAGTAGCACTAGCACCTTTGAATCTTCTTTTTCAATATATGTTATTTAGAAGTAAAAAAAAATGCATCCTAAATTAGTCTCAGAATTCTAATGTTATGTAATTTCTGAATAAATTTTCAAGAAGGCCTGAATTCATATTTAAATTTGGTAATCTTACACTATGTATTATTCTTTTTGAAGCTCGCAAAGCAAGAAACAGACTTTTCACTTAATATGAATGGGCTTTTTGCTTAATATGAATGGGGCCAAGACTCCCTGAGCATTAAGGTTCTATGCTTCTGCTCGCTTCTCTAAAATGGAGGTGATCTTGCCACTTTTTCATCTAGAAGTAAGTTATTCTTAAAGCTGAATGAGTCAAGTTGTCCACTGAGTAGCAAGATTGCAGTGGTGCAACTCTCTTGGCATGAGATCGCTAACCCTTCTATGACACCAGGTTACCACCTTGCACATGCATATGACCAACTTTTAGGTGTTGTATGTATGTGACTTATTGTCAGCCATTCGAGCTGAGGCCCCCTGGAGCTCATTCCAGTACAAACTTATTGCCAGCCATTCGAACTGAGGCCCCTTGAAGCTCATTTCGGTACCTATTGCTAGCCATATGAGCTAAGGCCCCCGGAGCTTATTCTAGTACTTATTACCAATTTTTCAATTGAGGCCCCCCAGAGTTTATTTCGGTACCTATTGCCAGCCGTACAAGCTGAGGAGCCCTAGAGCTCATTCCAGTACTCAAATGCATTACCAGCTCTTCAATTGAGGCACCTCATGTGCTAAATTCATTCCAGCTCACTAGCTAAAGCGCAGCTTTGATGTGACCTATTACTCGCAGCTCTCGTGCAACCTACTATTCATAACTCTCATGTGACTTATTATTTGTAGCTCTTATACAACCTATTATTCGTAGCTCTTGTGCGGCCTATTCGAGTGCCAGCCGAGGCATACTTATTACCCACTGAGTACTTGAACTTATGCTAGTTAAAACATAATCTAAGTATTTAACTTATTCTAATCAAGGCATAGTTCTCATACGACTGGCCACGCTTTCATGCGAGCTATTGGCCATTGACATGATACATATCATTTGTAGTTACGATTAGTTGACTTATATAAATTCATATGATCTACTCAGTATTTTATTTCATTGTCTATCATATTTCGCTCACCAAGGTTAATTGACATATTGGACGTTCTTTTTTGCTTGACAATTATTAAGTTGTGATTTGTAGGAATCTATCTATAATGGCCTACGTGTTATTTTCTATAAAGCATCCAATGTGATACATTTGGAAAGATAAAATAGAAAGGTTTATTTAATGCCTCCTTCAATGAGGTGACTTCAAACAAAGTCCAGGATTGAATGCAAAGTTCAAAAATGAAATACAAAACTACAAGATCAAATCCTAAGAAGTCTGGTCTTTTAAAGCTGAGCTCTTGTGGGAGGAAGGATTGGCACGTGGAGTGAGCAGGTCATCCTTTGTTTAACTATCAAGGGTTGCCATGACTTATGAATTGCTCTCTCTTTGAATTGTAACTTCGGTAAGAGGGAAACCACTTACGGACTTTACATTTCGGTCAAAAAAAGTAGCTCTCACAGTTCTCTTTTTGAAGCCCTTTGTCTCTTTAAGAGCATCCTCCCTGAAAAAGGAAAAGTCCACATCTGAGTGCTGCTCCCACAAGGTGAATAGGAAGGAGGAGGAGGTTTTAGATTTTGCTTTCTTTGCTACCTTCACAACTAGCTCAGTGGTCTCAGCCTTAACCTGAGTGATCTCCTCCTATTTCAGAGCAGCTTCTTTCCTGGCCATTTTAAGTTCTTTCTTGATAGCTTCAGCTTACCGAGTTGCAGCTTTTGGTCATCGCATAGCTACCTCAGCACCCTGAAGTGTCACATCCAGGTTGTGTTTTTCTCTTAACAACTCCTCAATTATTTTTTTGAGATTGGATATGACAGCCTCGCGACTTGCCACCTCACGAGATTGAGCTTCCTTAGCTTCTCTTTAAGCGACCTCAACATTCATTGCCTATTCTTTAGCTTTAATGCCTTAGCGATTGTGACAGCCAAGTCACCCTCGAGCTTGGCATTCCTTTCCTCCCAAGCTTGGAGTATTTCCCCCATCTTTATTATTCCTAGCACACCTTCAAAAGTTAAATGGATCAAGTTAGATTATGAAGGAGCAAAAGAATCAAGGAAAAAAAGGCATTACATACTAACAAGCTATGATGAGCAGCGTAGTGCATCAGTCCTCCACTTGAGACTTCCTTTGCTTCCAATACTTAGGGACTACTGTAGGGTCCCAAGATCGCTCCCACATTCCTTTGGAGGAAGTTAAAATATTCCTACGTGTTTGGGCTAATAACTGGTGGAGGCTCATCGATTGCGACTTTGCGAGCCACCCGTTTGGAGGTGGTAATGACCCTCTTTCCCTTGTTCACTTTTTGTTTCTTGGTTGGGGGCTCGGATGGGGTCATGACCTCGATCGCCTCGATTGCCATAGGAAGCGAAGTGGGGGCTAACTCTTGTGAAGGTGTCTTAGTCAAGGCAGGAGGAGATTGATATGTAGTAGCGGGAGCTGTAGTAGCATTAGGACCTGATGAGGTCGCAACGACTTCAAGATCTTCAAGCTCATCAGGAGGTGGCCTTAGAAGGATGAGTTTCACCATGTTCTCATAATCTTAAAAACATGCTGGACTAATTTCTCTAACTCTGTGAGCTCCGATCTCTCTCGTGAGCTTGATGTTCAACACAGGAGTGAGCCTATAGAAACAAAGAAGATTTTTGATGAATATCAGATCATTTTTTCATCATTTATAACAGTGAATCAATCAAATACCTTAACCTTTTTGACCTTTAATGTTGGCTTCTCCTTGCTAGCCCCGACAACAAAAATAAGACAGAATGTCAGAAATAACAACATGAAATCATGATAACTTGCTTGATCTCAGCTTGCTTACCAGGTGTTAAAACAAAACCAAAGCTACAAAGAGGATGCAAAGATGGGCACAAAACATAGAACCAATGGGTCTTATAATTCCCAGTGTTCAATTTACTTTTGGCATCCTCTCGAGGCAGAACCCTCTTGAAATCGGTATGCCAAGTTGAGAGGTAATAAATCCCATCCGGATAGCCTATACTCCTAATACTATAGAGGTTGCACAAAACTCTTACAGATGGTGGGGGAAGATTATTTCTCAAGTACACAAGTGCAAGAGAAGTGAGCTGAGAATAGGAGTTCGGGGTTAGTTGGAATGGGCAGAGCTTCAATTTGTTTAGCAAATTAACAATGTATGGGTGAACTAGAAGCTTAAGTCCAGCAACAAGATGCTGGGTACTAATGGCAACAAATCCCCAAGAAGGATAAGTTGTGTGGTCAGCAAAGGAAGGTGCCATAAGATAACAACCTCTAAGAAAGCGGTAATGTTCAGCTATGTTTTGAAGTTCATCCAGTTCGATGGTCGAAGGGTAATGCTTAAAGAATGAGCAATCTAAAGAGCTCTCAGTGACTCGTTCCCCCTCATTAGGGTCAAGTCGAGGAATAGGTCATTTAGTGACCTCACTACTCCTAGAGGTCGTTTCAACTGAGGTGAATACCAGCTCCTCACTTTGAGCTGAGGAGTCAGGCTCATCATCACTTCCTATTTGGTGACTTTGACGTTTACGAGTTACAACCATCTCCATAAAAGGACAAATAGTCAGGTCACTTTAAGCAAACCATGTTAGAAAAGCTAAAGCTTCTCTTTACTAGACAAAAAATTTCCTATGCAGCAGATCATATATGCCTCAAGCCACCATATCAGAGACCCAGACTATTGAAAACTTAGGAGGATAACTGATGAAGCCTATCAGACTACTGAACCCAGAGAAGACTGAAAGCTAAACCTAACGATCTACAGCCCAAAAACTAGTGGATAATTTTTAGTAGTAGAAAAAAGGGGCACTCGCCGTCAGCCCAAGTAGCGTGATACTAGAAACTCATAAAATAATGACATTTTAAAGGCAGAAGTCCTGAGAGGGCTTACCTTGTCAAAAGAATGAGTCAGATTCTAGGAGGGATGAGAGCAAAAAGGATTCTAGATGAGATGATTGATCCACAGCAATGATAGGACCAATGAAGCAGGAGAGTGAGGCTAGAGGCAACTGCTTAAGAACTCGTGAGGCAGAAAGTTAGTTTTCAAAAGTGATAGGGAAAATAGGGGTTTCCCATCTAATATAGCCCTAATGGTCCAGCTGTTCAATTTAGAGACTGATCAATTGCCATAATTTGATGGCCTAGAAAATGATCGGGCTTAGCCATTATCGTATTGGTAGTCGAAAGTATGTGTAATTAATGCGATAATGTTGACGTGGGCAGGTGAAATAATGAAATAGAAATTTGAATGATGGCAAATCTCACCACAATCTCTGGCTTTTGCTAATAAACTCAGCTCCCAGTCTATAGAATAAATTGAGAGCTGAGGGACTAATGTTATGTGTATTTTCTAGTACTATGTGAAATAGGCTAACAAAAGCCCAATAGACAAGTTCAAGGGGAAAGGCCTAACTTGTTCGTGCAGCATCGAGGTTGCATAGCAAGGGCACCAGATTGCTAACTACAAGCTTAGAGCATAGAACAAGGTAGAGGCCCCGACTCGCCAAGAAACAAGCCTTGGCTTGCATAGCTAGCAGTTCATCCTGCACGAGCTTACATCACCAAATGTGAGCTCGACGTCACTGGCTAAAGACCAGCAGTGACCCCAGAATAGGAGTCCCAACTCGTAGGATGCGGCATCTTACCCAGCTAAAAGCTCGCCATGGGTAAACCTGAAGCATGCACATTCTCAGACCCAATTTGTGGGGCTAATCTGCAAGAAGCAACTTACAAGGGCCCACGTACAAAAAGCAGTCTATAGAAGCCAATTTGCAAAAGGCATACTTGTCAAATACATTTATTATTTGATGTAACAGATTTATAGCTTAGTGAATTACATTTGTAACCTCCCAGCCTCTATAAATAGGAGAGGGGAGATCATTGTAAGATAGGGTAAAAAATACATACTGATACTCTATCAAAATAGTGATAGAATCTTTGTATTATAATTATACTGGCTAGAACAGTGAAGTCACTGCATAAAACTGATATAAGCCACCGTGGATGTAAGGGTCACACTGACTTTGGCTGAACCACGTTAAAAAACCCCTTTTACCTTTGTTATTTCTTCTTTTCCTTCTTCCCATCTTACTTTCATCCAATCAAATTGCAGCTTGGGGGTTTCAAGAACTATTCCAATTGACTGAGATTTGGGGCTTACCAAAATTTGCTATTATTGATGGTAGATTTTAGTTCTACCAAAATCCAACCAACCAGAAGAGTTCTTATGGACTCAAGCATCTTTCTGATTATTACAAATGAAAAATGAAGAGAAATAAGATCAAGAGCAGCAAATACACAAAAGGCTTTTAACGTGGTTCAGCCAAAATTGGGCAGCACCGGTCTCTACGTCCACGATAATGTATTGATCTGAAGGAATTTCTATAGAGTTTCAATATACTAGCTTCATGCTGCCTCCTACAATGATCTTCCTCCTCATATTTATAGAGGTTGGGGAGGTTACAATGGTAATTACTCAGTTTCTATTTTTGTTACATTAAAATAAATATATAAGATAACTAGACTATTGCAAAATGTCTTTTGCAGACTGGTGGCTGACTTCTGATGTTTGTTTTCTGTAGGTGGGCCCTTGGTGCTGCTTCTCATAGATTGGTCCCACGCACTAAGTATGAAAGGGTGCTTTTCGTGGTTTAGCTGAGCATGGTGCTATGTTCGCGAGTTGGAACCCTCGGTTGCTGTTAGCCTTCGATCAGTGAGGACGATTTTCATGAGCTCACCTTTACCAATACGAGCTCACTTATAGTGAGCTGTCGGCTATGTGAGTTGGGTCTTGTCTCTTAACAAGCTAGGACTTCTGTCTTGTTCTATGTCCGCGTGGATAGTGGTCTAGCGACCTTGACTCTTTTCTCATTCGGACTTGATCTATTGCCAGGCCCTTGCTAGCCCATTTCACAAAATCGAAGAACACATATAACAACTGTAAACATATTAAAAAATATATTTAATTATAATATGAATGAATCAATTATTATAATAGATAAAATATAAGTATATTTTGTTGATTTACTTATAATATATATTTCAATATTATAATATTACTTCAAAGAATTTTAAATTTTTATATTTTATCGATAATTTTCCTATTTTAAAATTATGATTATATTTTTAATATTAAATATGATCAAATAATACATGATTTAAAGTATTGTTTTTTACAAATTAAAAAGGCAACATATCCAAATTAGAAAATATTAATTTTAGTAAAGATATAAACTACAGCAATATAATGTTACCAGATACAAAATTTTATAATATTACATTTAAAAACTTATAATATAAGCAAATTTTCATTTTTACAATTATTTTGCATTCAAATCAATTAATTCTCATATGAAAACTTGACATAAAAATCATACATTCACTTAAAGTAATAATATATTTACACATTAGATTTTGCACACTTTATTTATAAAAATAATTTTTTCTCAAATCATTCTTGACTCTAAAATCAATAATGATAATAATTTATGTAACAAATTGTGTTAAAAATACATGTGTAAGTATCATTTTCTCTTCACTGAAAATATTTTATGTTTAAGAAAAATATCCTCATAATAATATATCTCTCTATATATCTATATCTTTATATTTATATATCTTATTAAAAGAGAGGTCACTCTACCATCACATATCATCATTAGAATTGTTCATTTCCCTCCACTATCATGTAACATAATTTTGTAAATAATTTTTGTACAAAATGCATACAATGTTTCGAGCAAGTGAATAACACTAGAAGCTTCATTATTTTTCATAATAAAGTGAGTGAAAAATAGAAATATTCTCCTTCTTTTTGACATTATTATCAATTAATCAAGGGGCACTCTTAGCTTTGTTTTTGTATTAAGTTATTAATCCAATCAAGGGAATCATCCTATAATCAATTTTTTAACATCATTCACCATTTTCACCGATTGATTTCTCTATTTTATTCCCTAATAATTCACCCATTCTCAATAAGTGTTAGATAAATAATATACACATTTTCCAATAGCTCATCAATTCTCAATATAAAACAAAAATCATATTAGTTCATTGTTTATACTAGATGTGAAATCAATTATTTTCTTCTCTTTAATTTGCTCAATTATAAGTTTATGTGAATTGGAAAATACATATGCAACATCAAAAGTGCTTCCATGTCTTCAAGCAAATAGTGATATTTGTGATTATGATTTCTTTGCTTATATACAATTCATCCATATATATATATATATATATATCTCAAAAAGTGTATGCCAATTATTTTTTTCTTTTAATTTTTTAATATATTATGTCTTTATGATTTGTTTGTTTTGGGGGGATGGTTTCAAGAAAATCATCAAAGATATTCCATTCATCAACATTTTATATTTTGAAACCTTTTTTATTCCATTAAACCTTCTATAATATTATTTTTTCTTAATACATCTTATAATAATATAATTACATTATAACTATTTTGTGCATATGCACATGGACTCAGCTAGTATTAGATTATAAGATGATCAAATCAATCACTATAAAAGAAAAAAAAATATAGGATATATTTGATTGATTTTCTCATAATATAACCATCCAAATCAAATTAATTTAGATTTTATTTTTTAAAAAATAGTAATGCATTCAAAACAAAACTTTGACCATGAAAAACAAAGATTTTTACCTGATAAACTTAGACAAAGAGCTTAGTGGTTCATTCTTAAAACCTAATCTAAATTTATAGTAAGTCATATTATACATGATCTTAAGTATCATAATTTCTCTACAAATTTAAAAAAATAATATACACAAATTAAATAATGTTACTTCTAGTAAAGATATATAATATTATTGAATAAAAAAACCTTAAACTTTTCATAATATTACATTTAAAATTATATAAGATGAGAAAATCAATAATTATAAATTACAATAATATAATATTACATTAAAAAAGGGGTATATCTCATTGTAATAATATAATATTATTTGATCATATTTTATATTTAAAATATAATTATAAATTTAAAATAAAAATTTTATTAATGAAATTTTATTTTACATTTGAAAAATGTTAGAAAATCAAACATATATTAATTTTTTATATAAATTGTAATAACATAATTGTTGTGGGTATTTTTGGAGTAATGCAAAATGGGCTAGCAAAAACCCAACAGGAGACGAGCCTAAATGAAAAAGGCTCAACTCATCCGAAAACCAAGGTCGCTTAGTGGAGGCACTAGATCATTGGCCGCGAGCTTAAGTTGCAGGGCGAGGCCAAGGTAGAACCTTCAACTCATTAAAGATAAGCTCTAGCTCGTTGGTTGAAGTGTGCCATCTCAGAAGGCTCATCTTGGTTAGACCCGAGAGTGGGACTAACTCGCACGGCCAATAGATTGCCCAACACAGGTCTAGGTTGTCAAATGTCGACCTCAAGCATTAGGTATAGAACATCAAAGTCTAGTCAGTAGCTAGGACACATATTCCTTACTAACAAGTCAACCCCCAAAACTGACAAATTAGCTACCAACAAATCGATAGTGAATTGCTTAGCATTTATTGCCCATGCAGTGGAAAAGATTGTTTTACAATTTAACAAATTACCCTTGTAACCCTCTGCTTCTATAAATAGAGGGAAGAATCATTGTAAAGGAGGGAGGAAAAATACATATAGAAACTCTGCCAAAATAGAGAGAGTATACATGTATTGAAACTCTGTTAAACATTATAGAGAGCATTCACTCAATAACAAATACAATCATTGTGGACATATGGGTCACATTGATTTTAGCTGAACTACGATAAAAAGCTTTTGGTGTCCCTTGTTCTTCTTCTTATTTAATCTCTTTTTTTCATATTCGTACTTTTCATCTACAGTTTAGGTGTTCATTAAACTTTTTGTGTTAACCAGTTTTTACCGTCAACATTTTGGCACTAGAAGGAGGGCCCCAATCTGCACTCTTTGTGATTTTTTGTATAGCTGTAATGGCAAAAGGGAGAACTACCAGAAGCATAGATGCTACTGCTGGCCAACCTGAAGGTCACATATAACAACAATAGGAACTGTTATCGGTTAAAGGCTCAGTTCTCCCTAGATAGGTACCTTTGCTACCCCCACAATAGGTGTTGCTGCTGGCATGGCTCTATTGACCCCTCACCAACCTACTGCTTTTAGAGCTGATGAAGTGCAAGCATGGCACCAGTGTCAAGTGGCATTGGAAAACATTGTAAGGGAGTTGGCCGATGTGGTGAGAGCACTAGCACAGGCATAGGCCCAGGATGCATAAAGACAAGTTGAGATCGCTATGCCCAGAGGAGAATTCCAGTAGCCAGGAGCTCATCAGGAGGGGCCTGTCAGGGCAGAGCATTGATGTGTATTTTGTTTTATTCCATAAGTGCACGGTATAACTATAGTAGAGATCGACGAATATGGATCGTGTCCCATAGGGATCTTTGTTATCAATTACCAGATGTTTGCAATGTAAGATGCCTAAATCAAATAAGAATAAGAGAAGTAATAGAGAGATAGAATGAAAATAGCAATAATCAAATAATAATTTAAATTCAATACTAAAGGCCTAGGATTGAGGTTTCACCACAGTTATGATGTTTAATAATTAATTGAATCTTTTCCTATTATGATTACTTGATTAATTGAGGATGGTTTAGCCTAAGTTAATTACTAGCCTGTTTCAAAGTCTAATAATAGTATTTAAATTAACCCAATTGCCTACTTTTGTGGTTTAGATTAATTCAAACCCTTTAATATCTATGCAAACTAAATCAAATCCTAAAGAAACTTAATTTACTTTTGTGATTAAAATCTCTTTATTCAATTATTAATTTTTCAGCGATAATCTTCTCCTTTTGGTACTTCAACTATCTACCTAAGACATAATAAAATATTAGCCAAATACTTTATCAAGAATATAGCAAGCATAATAGTTGAATCAAATTAAATCAGGTAATCATAATAGAAAATTCATCAATAACATTAAAGAATCATAATTGGGT
>JANHAO010021323.1:0-12543 GCA_026873985.1 Saraca asoca | reverse complement strand
GACTAAAAAGTGGACATTTGGATGGCCAGGGACCAAAGTGACAAGAGGCCGAAAGTGCAGGGGTAAAAATGTGATTTTCGAAAGAGCAGGGGTCGTTTTGCAATTATTGAAAATTGCCTTAAGTAAAACGACGGGTTAGCCGTTCAGCTTTTACCCATTTGGCACTTTGTCTTCTTCCTCCCGCGGATGACCCTTCGTCTTCCTCCGTCCTCCTGCGTTCTCCTCGCTGGCGATTTGGTCTGTTCAGCTTCCAAAACTTCGGCTAGCACCGGTCAGTCATCCCTCTCCGGCGTGGACTTCGTTTGGGCCGGTTCAAGTGAGCTGGAAACGGTGAGACCGTTCGGCTTCCTTTCTTTCCGCTGCGATTTAAGCTACTTTCAAAGGTTGGTTGAGCTTTCTCCTTTTACTAATAAGTAGCCTAAAGCTCTCTTCTAGCCAGATCTGGGGTTGGATGTTCGATTGGGTGCAAGGAAATTTTTTGAAATTCTGGACCATTTTGCCCCTGACCGGCCGAACAGTCCTTCACTTACTCCTTTATGGTGATTATTGAGATTGAATAGTATATATATCATAAGGTATTTTTAGGTGTATTTAGGATGTAAGTTTGAGAATTATTATATCATTTGTATTCTTTTTCTTATTTCTATAGTGTATTTTTCTTTTCATTTTTACCTGTAAAGTAGGCTAAAAGCCGAATTATATTAAATATCTTTATCTTTCTATTTATTGCTTCTTTGATCTCGAATCATGTCAATATGTTTCTGTATATGAAATCTCTTAACAAATGGTATTAGAGTCCGATTTTGCTATGTGTGGGTTTTAATTTAAGGTTCTACTTGAATTTGCTGATCTTGTTAGTTTTAATATTGCATTCGATTTGATTAAAGAAGTATCTGTACAAATTTGTTTTGAAGTTTTATATCAAGTCCAGATTTTGTTTGAACTACAGCTCTACTTGTGTATTTTTGGTGATATTGCTAAAAGAACTATTTGTGAAGAAGATGAAACAAATTTGATTTACACGTAGAGTATTAGTGCTTCATTGGACATAGAGTTTTGAACACATTCTTTGTCTATGAATAAGATGATTCAAATTTGGTGCAACTACTTGTTATGATAATAAACACCAAGATAGGTGAATTGGTGTCAAAACCACCAGTATGTGTTTTAAAAACCATTTTTTTTGGGAAAAAGCAATCAGAACCAATTGTTAAGAAAGATAAAGTAACTAACACAAAAGTGTAAGCAATTAAAGTTAATGAAAATAAAGAGCAAAGAAAGAGAATGATATCAATGATTTATAGAGGTTCGATAGTGTAAAAAGAAAATCGTTCCTTTAATCTACTCCCTTCTCTCAAGGTTAAATCCAACTTTAAGGGTTATCTACTAGCATTTTTTCTATTGATATCCCTTTGCAACTTTCCCTCTTGATCTTTCAAGGATTTCAAGCAATCCTTCCTCACACCTTGAGGATTTTACAAGCCTCTCACTTAGGCAAATTTAACTGCAAGGTTTTCACAAGTGTATCACTCACACTCAATCTTTAACTAGTAAATCAAACAATACAAGTGAAAGTCAAGAAAGATTCATCTCTAAGAGACTACAATATTTTCACACTTTCAAAGTATTGATTTGTAAATGAAGATCTTAAGAAGACTTGAGAAGATAGAAGATTTAGAGAAGAAGTCTTCTTGTATAAGATAATTTGCTTGGTTCTATTATTGTTAAACTGAAGGAATTGCTCTCCTTTTATGAATAAGGATAGAGACTAGTAGTTGGACATAGTTTTCAAATAGCAACTTGATCTCCAAGCTTATCTCAATTTCAGCACGCAATCTTCTATCAAGTCTTTATCATACTGTCTTGCTCTTTTAGAAATTTGTAAGATTTCTAGAGAGCAATCCCTTTTTGTTAGAGGTTATAATTTAAATTCAGTTTGTTCTTTTATTTGAATTTGAAATTGACAATATAGTTATTTTCATAATGCATAGGGCAAGCTTTATTTGGTTGCTTTTTTAGATTTTTATCATGATTTAATATTTAGCTTCCAACTCAGCATGATGTGGCTAGGAGCATAGAGCAACAACATTTGGAACATAGTCTTAATGCAAAATGATAGTACTATGACAGAAACAAAAGAACAATCTAATCACTTAAATATGTTTCCAAACAATTTGTAGTTCAAACACTTAAGCATAATTATGGAAAACAACATTTCATATATTCAACAAGTCTTTTTCCAAAAGTCATGATATTTCACAAAAACTTGGAACATAGACTTGTAAATTTTTCTAGGAGCAAAGAATAATCAATTTAAAAACATTTTAAACATAGCTTTGCAATAAATGATTTTTTCAATAAAACACTCATTATCAAAACAATTAGTTTATAGGCAATAAAACTAGATGGCGTCCCACATTGCTTGATCTTGATCTGAAACTATTTGATTCAGAGTTTGAAGACATTTGGTAATGAAATTTGTATTAAGGTAGAAATTGTTAGGATTTTGACTTATTCTATTTCTGTAAAACAGGATTATTTCCTAATTACTTTTTTTATCTTATTCAAGTTTGAATTTTGATAAGATACAATTATAATCAAATTAGATATATCATATTATTTAATATTGCAATGAAGTTAAACTTATCCTTTAGAAAGGATTTTGATTTATAAATACTTGTATTATTATAAAATTTGGTTAAGGGCATGAGAGGATTAATTTTTTATAATCCTTATAAGAGTTATTTGAGATTTCACAATTAATTCTTACTCTTTTGCAGTGATTATTAAGCGTGAAGTGTATATACGTTATAAGTTATTTTTATGTGTATTTAGAATTTGGATTTGAAGATTATTATACAATTAGTATTCTCATTCTTGTGTTCTTTAGTAAATTTGTTTCTTATTTTTATTTGTGGAATAGACCAAGAATTAAATCATATTAAATATATATTTTCTAATTTTTTACTTTTTTATCTTAAATTATAATAACGTGTACACTTCAGCCGCTTCATCGAAATTTTCCCATATTGGGAATTCAATCGGCTCATGTATTGGGACATTCAGCACTTCTCTTTCCATGTTAAGGTCACAGGCCATTAGACTATTACGGCACTAGCCATTAAACATATTAAGACCATCAATTTTCTATTTTCCGGCTTTGGATCCCTTGCTAATTTATAGGTATTTTATCACATAAGTTTCTTGTTAAAAGGTGGCTTTTCATATTCCATAATCATTCACAATTATACATAAGTCACAAACTTTCATAACTGTTTATTTTACTAGCTGTTGAAACTTTAAAAACATTATTTTATTTTTATATTATTATTACTAAATTATTAATTTTATCAAAAGAGTTCCAACCTATCATGTACCTTCATTTCTCATTGGTATATTTTAATGTATATATTGTTTAGAAAATATAATTACAGATGAAATTAAGCCTCTCTCTTGAGTGGGCAGACTTATATTTACTCTTTAATAACTCTGGCATATTAATATCCAAACTTGTTAATATTTATCAGTAATATAATATTTTTCAGTTTATCAAAAAATAAAAAGATAAAATCAAACCGTTTTCTTTTTTGTCTTGTTTCTTCAAATTTCATAAAAACTATTAGAGGGTGGAAATTAATAAATATAAATGAAATTGTAATGTTATACAGAATGCACAGGATAGATGATTTTTATTCGTCAATTACTAATCTACATATTTCTTATTTAATTCTTATAATCACATTTTATTACTATTTAGTTAACAAATATGATAAACTCCTCCTTAATCAAATCATTATTATAGGTTCTCTTAACATTTAAAAATAAAATAACACTTTATTTTAAAGGTTGAAATGATATAATTTTGGGCCATTACATTTAGATAAATTAATATTACTTTAGAAGACATCAAGTTTATAGATATTAATTCAGTATTATCTTATATATTTCATATAACTTAAAAAAAAAACTAGCCTATATTGTTTTTTTTTTTTTTTGGTTAAAAAGAATATCCTATTTACACACTTACTTTAGAATGCTGAATGCGGAAGGGTAAATTTTTTTATTATTTTTGGGCCAGAAGTCTCTAAAGATCATAATCTCTATCTTTTAAGTTTTGGGTCAGAAGAGTGACTAGGCCTTGAGCTGATGTCTAGTCAACATTGCAACATCATGGATTGGGCTATGACCCAAAAAAAATTTTGGATTGGGCTGCCACTATAATCAAGATTGGTTTTCCAGAATGGGAATCACTAGTTGACACTGACGTTGAAACAACGGGTCCTGAATCCAATATGCCAATTGCCAAGTGTCTATCTGTCGTGTGGCCTTAGATGGCAGCGTGAAATCAGTCACGTGTGTATCGGTCATATGGTTTCCCGCATCACGTGTCGCAAACTTTCACGTGTCCTTATCCCTACGCTCGCAGCGCGTGGACTGTATTCACCGCCACGGGAAGACGACACGTGTTTCGTTCCTGGACCGGTGTACCCAATAGGGCGAGTATTAAAATTTTCCTAGAGAGCGAATTAGATTAGAGTTACTATCAGGTTCAATAATTTCAATTTGATTAATTAACACGGTCTACACAGCTCATGCAGAAAATCACCATTGCCCGTACGATCTGAATCGGACGTACGAAAATAGTTTAAATATGGACCGTGTGATGTGGCGAAGTGAAAATAGAACGGCTGAGATATTCCGAAAAGAGGCGAGCGAGGGAGGCAGCAGGTCTTTAAGTAGAGGAGCGAAGTAGCCAGCGATCTTATGCTCTGTGGATTCCTGTCTCTC
Organism: Saraca asoca; assembly: GCA_026873985.1. Taxonomy (NCBI): domain Eukaryota; kingdom Viridiplantae; phylum Streptophyta; class Magnoliopsida; order Fabales; family Fabaceae; genus Saraca; species Saraca asoca. The sequence goes on along the minus strand of JANHAO010021323.1, from coordinate 7,755 downwards.
TTTCTTTTTCTTTCGTTCCTCTCTCACCGTGTTTCGAAGTATGAAGAGTTAAGGTAAGCTTGGAAGGGTTTTCTAGGGTTTGAGACGCATTGCCGGAGACAGCTAGAGATCCAGGTTTTCAATTGGATTCTTGCTTAGGGTTTCACGCATACCATTGTATCTTCTCGCTCACTTTCTTAGCTTTCGAGCGGTCATTTCCTCTCGATCTAGGGTTACTATGAGGTTTATGCTTCCATAAATTTGTAGTTTTTCCCCTTTAATTCCATATAGATTTTTGTATTCCTAGGCTTCTATTTCTTTGGGTATTTCCTTCCATTTCGCTCATTTTTTCTCCGGTCAATTTGGAAAATTAAGGTGCATTCTTAGGTTTGAGCAATAAAAGAGGAATGTTTTCGGGTTTGTGGTTGTGATAAGGGTTCCGCGCTATCTTACATTGCTTCAATTGGAGTAGTCAGCCTGTGCAAACGAGCTTGCGATTTATCACATTGTTGGCACGAAAGTGAGAATATCTGTGTTGTCGGCAAATCTGAAATTGCTATTTTTGCCTGGAAGCTGATAAGACTGTGATTTACTAAAGTTTTGACATTTACGAATTGGTATACATAGGATAGAAAGAACCAACTGGCATGATTGGCCGAGTTTATTTTTGAGGACTAATTTGTCAAGAAAGAAATTGAGACAATTATCCCCATCATTGGGTTTTGTCTTATTTTGGAATAAGAATTGGAGAACAAATAATGGGGAAATCACGGAAATACTCCAAAGGTTATGCTGCTGGTGGCTTTGTTCCCGACTTCCGGCATGCTGTAGAAACTATGGGTGAATCAGAAGGGTTGGGTAGCTCAGGAAGGGTTGATACAGAACTGATTGCATCTGAAGATTCTCGCGCACCTAAGAGGAAATGCCTCAGTTTGAACGTTGATGGTTATGATAGTTTTGGTGTCCCATTACAAGTCTTGTCGCTTTCAAAGATGTCACGGTCTGAGAGAAAGGATTTGGAACTCAAATTGAAATTGGAACTTGAACAAGTTAGGAAACTTCAGAAGAAAGTTGCCAGCTTGCATTCAAATGTTATTGCATTATCTCCTTCTACCTCTAGTGACATAAGGAGCTGCAGTGATGGGCGAAAGAGACCTCCATTGGAGGGTCAGCATAGATCACTGGAAGCATCAGCTCCACTTGGTAAGAAACGGGCCCCTCCAGGATGTAATGGTCCTGGAACAAAAAAATGTAAATCTGGACGGTTTGAATTAGATAAACCTGCTGCACCAGTGACATCTTCAAATTCAATGTTGATGAAACAGTGTGAGACATTGCTTAATAGGTTGATGTCACATCAATTTGGTTGGGTTTTTAACACACCAGTTGATGTTGTGAAGTTGAACATTCCGGATTATTTCACTGTCATCAAACATCCTATGGATTTGGGTACTGTTAAGAGTAGATTAAGTTCGGGTGGATATACAAGTCCAATGGATTTTGCTGCAGATGTGCGGCTGACCTTCTCAAATGCCATGACTTATAATCCACCTGGTAATGACGTTCATATCATGGCAGAAACACTCAGTAAACATTTTGAACAGAGATGGAAGGCCATAGAGAAGAAAATTCTTGTGTCTGATAGTCTGCCTTTCGAGCCTTCAAGACCTAGTACTTGTGTAGAAACAGAAATTACTAACCGAATTCCTTCATCAAAGAAGAAGAAAATAACACCAAATGTCACCAGTGTCAAGCAAGGGCCTGTTAAAAATATCATGACCGATGAGGAAAAGCAGAAGTTGAGCATGGAGTTGGAGGCATTGCTTGGAGAGTTACCTGAAAGTATCATTGATTTCTTGAAAGAGCAGAGCTATAAAGCAGGACAAACCAATGATGATGAAATTGAGATTGATATAGATGCTCTCAGTGATGATACCTTATTCAAACTGCGGAAGCTCCTTGATGACTATATGGTCGAAAAACAGAAAATCCTGGCAAAAGCTGAAGTTTGTGAAACGGAGGTCTTTCTCTGTCTCTCCCTGCATGCATGTGTGTGTTTGTATGTGTGTTGTGCCCGCACATGTAGCTATTATTACTTGCATGTTTATGAATCATTTAGAGCTCAGATGTAATCCAGCTTTATGATTTATGGTTTGTTTGACTCCATGCAGCTTCTGAAGGATCCAGGCTATAGGAATTCTTCAATTCAGCCATGTAAAGGTTTTTCCTGTACCTGTTTTGTCAGCACTTACACATAATACTGGCAAAATCTTCATCAAGTAACACTCATTGGGATCATATTCTTTTATATAGTAGGTAATGACATGGTTGAGGAGGATGTGGACATTGTTGGTGGGAATGATCCTCTGGTTTCAACTTATCCTCCTGTAGAGATTGAGAAAGATGGAGCCAACAGAAACAGTAAATGCAGTAGTTCTAGCAGCTCCAGTAGTGATTCTGGGTCTTCCTCAAGTGGTTCGTGTTACTGCATGCAATTTCCATTTTCAGGATGTGGTTTGATTTTCTGATATGCACATTATACGGAATATTCTCATCATTCTTGTTTCCTCTGGATAATAACTACCTTATTGGCATACAATTCAAATTTATATAAATCTTTATTTTAAAGTACATCTACCTATGATTTTCCTCCAGCTTTCTGTCAAGAGTTGCATATAATTTATTTTTATCAAGAATTTTTGTAAATTTGTTAAAAATGTTCCAGTCATATGACGGCATTGTTGTGAAGATGCCCTGTCAGTAATGGTCTAGGTTCCAGGGCGTGTACGCAAATATAAATATGATAGTGGGTGTTTTCAAATCATCTGACTGTTAGAATATATCATTTATTGATTCATTAGTTTCAGGATAGGTAGGCTATGGTTGCAAAAGCCTGGTATTGGTTTTGATTGAAATAATTATTGGACTGTGTAATGGGGTATGATTTTCCAGGTTGGTGTTCTGTGCCTGAAAGGCTTTGGAATGAGTGAATTTTACTTCTTGCCTTTAGATATATTTAGTTACCTATTCTCTTAAAAACAGCTTTTCTTTCCCATTTTTTTTCTTATTTGCATTGGGAGGTGGATGATTGGGTTCGCACCTTTGTTTATTTTACAGTAACATGGTGCATCTAGAGCAACTTGAAAGATCAAGGTCTATGAAATTTGATGTGCATCATGGGTCAAGATATAAGCATCTCACATCAGTTTTCTTAAAAAACACAGGATCCTGTCACAAAACAAAAGCTCTAAGCATATGTTTTGCTTTAGAGTACCTGATGCTATATTTTTCTTTAATTGCTAACTCGAGGTTTGGGACAAAAACCTGGGATAACAATTCTCCTAGATATAATGTTTATCTCCACTGGATTTTTCTTTTTTCTTAATGTATTTTATAATTAAATATATTTTTTAAAACAGATTTCATGTGCTTGACATGGCAAAATTCAAAAACGCACATTGCCTGATGAGTGAGTTTCATTTTGGAGTCTTGTTGGTTTGGCTCTCCCTGTTTTGGTAGATGCACAATACTCATAATGAGACAATCATTTTGATATCAAACTGACTTTCGTGGTTAGTGGTTTATAGCTTGTTGTTCATCCTGTTGGTTAATTTTATGTGTCACCGACTGTATATGTTTTGACTTACTGCTGGCAATGTATAAGGTTCTTCCTTTTATATATTTACTGGCAGTTCTGCAAGTCTACAAGGTTTTTTTCTTCCCTAGCCAATTTCTGCTATGAAAAGATGATAACTTAATTTCGGATACATATATGTAGACATTTCAAGTGCACAATAGATTTAGCCAGCTCTCTGATCAGATTTTATTTCTTGGCCAAAATTTCATTATCATATTGATGTCTAGGTCTTTGGATTTTGATTTCATTTCATGTTAATTTGAAACTGAAGCTAAGCATTCACTTTGAATATACTACTGCTATATCTTGTATGGTATGGGCTTGATAGATTTTAGATGGTTATGTATTTTAGTTTGAAGTTTGACAAATTACAACTTTGTTTCATAATTGCACTCATAAATTTATTACCTACAGCTCTCTGTTAAAGTGGCTTATGATGATGGCAAAATTAGTCCCTTGACTATGAATGAGTAGAGTTTCTGTTAGCTAGATTTCTCACCTTTCTGACTGTGTTCTGTATTTTTGGCATGACAGACACAGACACTGGTAGTTCTTCTGAAAGTGAGTCAGATACAGCTAAAGCTTCAAAGCCTACTAGTGCTACTAAGGTAACATTTTATAAGTATGATATCAGACGTGTTGAGACTTGAGAGAATTCTATTTTGATCTGCCTTGAACACTATCTCTCCTCTGTATTGCAGGAAAACTTAGGTTCTGGATTGCCTATAGATCTAAAGAAAGGGGATATTGGTAATTCAGAAACTGAGAAGGGTGAGTTTTTGATTGCTGGTGTTTTTGAGCATGTGCTTGTATGATGATTTCTCAGCATTTGATTTGGATCAAGAAGCCTTTGTCACTTTCATGTTCAAGCTCCCTATCTTTCCTGACCAGATTCAAGGAATGAGGTTGGCCAAATTGAGCAGATTTCCCAGTCTAAACCAGTTGATGTTGAGACAGAAGGTTGTCAAGAGGGTAAGCTTGAAATATGAAGAAATCTAATGCTGTTTGTTTTGGAGGCATGGTCTCACCCTTCATGCTGTAACATTTTAGGGGAGAGTGCTCCACCTGAGAGGCAAGTCTCCCCGCAAAAGCGCTACCGTGCAGCTTGGTTAAGGAGCCGTTTTGCTGACACCATACTTAAAGCTCAAGAAAAGACACTTGAAAAGGTTTGTTAGTTACCTCTATTACCGTGGTAGTTACCACTGCAGAAAGTTTTACATTAAATTTGCTCTTTTGATTTGATCTTGGTCTCAGGATGAAAAGTGGGATCCAGAAAAACTTAGAACGGAGAAAGAAGAACTAGAAAGGAGACAGAAAGAAGGTTTGTCATTGATTTTAAACTTTGCAATATTTCTTCTATGTTCATATAATGGTGCGCCAACATTGTTTTAGTTTGTGAAGGTTTGACTGATAATCATTGCGTGCTTTGTGTCATCAGAGAAAGCTCGACTGCAGGCAGAGGCAAAGGCTGCAGAAGAGGCTCGGAGGAAAGCTGAAGCAGAAGCTGCAGCTGAAGCCAAAAGAAAGAGAGAACTGGAAAGAGAAGCAGCTCGTCAAGCATTGCAAAAGGTTACCCTGCAATAAAGTCAGATTCTTGGACCCATTCAACTTCCTTTCAAGTTCTTAGTTGCTTTTCTGTTTGCAGATGGAGAAGACTGTTGATATCAACGAGAGTGGTCAATTTTTGGAAGATCTAGAGATGCTGAGAGCTGTACATGATGAACATTTACCATGTTTCACAGAGGAAACAAGCCCAGATCATCCCCAAAATGGGTTGGGTAGTTTTAAACTACAGGGGAATCCCTTGGAACAGCTAGGATTGTACATGAAGGTGGATGATGAAGATGAGGAGGAAGAACCACCTCAGAGTGCTTCAGCACCGGCAAATGATGTAGAAGAAGGAGAGATTGACTGATGACACCTATTTGTTTCCTCAATATGGTTGCATGAGTTGATTAAGAATATTAATATTTCTCTTAAAACCGGTCTAAGCAGGCCCAAGTCAGTGATTTGAGATTGCTGGATTTAGGAACAACTTTTTCCAGCATTGGGTGCAGAAACATTAATATTACCATTAAAATGGTCTGTCGCTGAGCTTGCCGCCTTCAAAAATTGAACATGGTAGCAACAGCTAGAGAAGGGCACCAAATTGAATTTAGTTTGGTTCTTTTGGATACAATTTTGGTTTTAGGTTGGGAAATGGTGTGGAATTTCAAGATAAAGCTATGCAGCCCCAATTCAATGGAGGCTTTTGTATTTAGGTTGATGAGTCAAGATGTGCAATTTTGTCTGTAAAAAGATAATTCATATTTGTAACCAGCCTCGTGCTGTGATGTTAGGGGTTTAGGTTGATTTAAAATGTTAGAGTATCAAATAGCGGAGACAAAAAGCAATTCTTTCTATTCCTTTTTTTATTTGAAGTGCCTTTGATTTGCTTAATGTGACTGACTATACTTTTCAATAAATACTCTAGCATTTAACAAGAATCCCTCCTCTTGCAAAGAAGTACCAAATTATTAGCCATCCTGGATTTGCAACTTTCAGTCAGGCAATGGTGATCTGAGCTGTGAATTTGGACAATCCTGTAATTGCCAGAACCAATCATACCATGCTGAATCTAAAAGATTGTGGTAAGATATGGATGAGTCCCTTAAAGTCAAACGTAATAATGATTTTCTTATTGAGAGATGGAAGCAACAACGGAGGATTAAATCGCACGGTCTCTTGTTATGTAACGCAAGGTTATTTTAACTCTAATTTGTCGCTAGAGGCATTTTCCAATGAATAAATACAAAAGGTATGTTGACTGAATGTTAAGCAAATAAGTTTGTTTGAATGGTTCGGCATAATATAACGTCCTCTGATGTATTTTATCAATTAAAAGTTGAAACTGTAACTTGTTACATGCTTTGGCATAACATTAACGAGTAGATTATCAGTAGAACAAGCAAATATTTGAAGATAATGGATGGTATTTACTGTTATAAAAGTTCTTTTAAAAAAAATGAAACAACTTAACGGTGGTAATGATGATTTGCATTGATATTGAGAAAAAAAAAATGTCTACCCTCTAACAGTTTTGGAAACCCATTACCACTGTTAAGTTGTTTTCATTTTTTTTTTGCTAAAAAACTTTCATAACAGACAATCTACGGCTTTTTGACAGAAACGGTGTAAATAAAAAAACAAATTCCTCAAATGGTGTACTTTTGAAATTAATTACACGAGTGGTGTTCTTTTTGAAAAACGTTGCTGTTAACAACGTTTTCGGCATTTTTTTTTTTAAAAAATTTTTTTAGAAGACGTAGTTTTTTTTTTTAAATAAGAAACCAACGTCTTCAATCATTTTTTTATTTTTTTTATTTTTTAAAATATAAATAAAAATAAAAAATAATTTTTTAAAATTTAATAAGTAAAAAATAAAATTTATATAAAATAACTAAAAAAATATATCACAATTAATTATATATTGATAAATATTTTAATAAAAAATAATATTCTATCATGTATAAAAAATTTAAATATTAAATTTTAAAAAAATTAAATTTTCAATTTTTTTATAAAATAGAAGAATAAAAAAATAAAAAATGTTTTTTAGGGAAAAAGTTTTCCCAACTTTTCTAATTTTTATTTTTTCTTTTCTTTTTTCTTATTTTTTATTTAAAAATAAAAAAAAGTTTTCCCAATTTTTCTATATTTTTCCTTTTTTAATTTTTATTAATATTTTTCCTTATATTATTTCTTTAAATTTTAATTAATATTTAACCAAATTCCTTTTCCTTCTTATATAAGAAACAACTTTTTAAAATTTTATATTTATTTTTTTAAAATTATTTTACATATTTAAATTATAATATATTAAATAAAATAATAAAAAATTATTAAAATTTTAATCAATATATAATTAATTATAACATATTATATAGTTATTTTTATATTTTTTTTAATTTTAATTAATATTTAACTAATTTTATTTTATTTCTTATGCAAGAAACAACTTTTTTAATTTATTTAATTATATTTTTATTTTTTAAATTTATTTAATTTATTTATTTAATTTTTATTTTTAAAATAAAAAAAAAAAAGAAAAGTTGAGAAAATATTTTTCAAAAATTATTTTTATTTATTTTTTATTTTCT
>JANHAO010021322.1:0-12542 GCA_026873985.1 Saraca asoca | reverse complement strand
ATTAAGAGAAACTAATGTATCCTAATTGTGTCTTCAGGTGGCTTGGAGGACGTCCTTATATAGCAATTTTCGGACCTAGAACACGACTGTGTTCCAGGACATGGGCAACCTATGTTTTGGGCTGGAAGGCTTCTAGAAGGCCATTGACTTTGCACCGAACATGGCCGTGCTTCAGGACACGTCCAGGGTGTGTTCGGTGCTGGCTTCATGGTTTCTTTCTATTCTTTTGTGTAATTGACTTGAATTCTTCATATCTCCTTCCTTAACTTCTTCTTGATTCAAATATGCTCTAAAACTTAGCTTTCATTGTCCTTTAAAAGCCTTTTTTGCTAACCTAAAAAGACAAATGTAGACTACAACAGTACCATAAACAAACTAACAAAACTAGGACAAAAGCATAGCAAAAATCACAATTTAACAACCAATTAAGATGTGATAATTATCATTTTTATAGGCATTTTACTCGCTTATCACAAAGAACAAGCCTCAGTTGCCTTTTCCATAGCTGAAGCTGAATATATGTTAGTTGGAAGTTGTTGTGCAAAAATATTATGGATGAAACAATAACTTAGAGACTACGATTTGAATTTTAATAAAATCCCAACACTCGGTGATAATACTAGTACTATTAATTTGAGCAAAAATCCTATTTAGCATTCTAGAATCAAACATATTGAAATTAAACATCATTTTATAAAAGATCATGTTCAAAAAGGGGATATTAAGCTTAATTTTATAAATTCCAAATATCAATTAGCGGATATTTTTACAAAGCCCTTCCATGAAGATCAATTTTTGTTTTATCATAAATGAGCTTGGAATGATTAATCTTAATTAATTTAGTCTAAAAATACTTGGATAAGATTTTTGGATATTTTATTTTGTTCTATTATTTATTTAAGTGTTCATTTTATTTTTCTCTATTATTTTATGTATTTATTTTTTATTATACTTTTATGTTTTTTTGTTAATGCATTGTTCCTTTGATTATTTTATTTTATTTTTTGAATTGTTGATTCAATTTTAGCGATGTTTTCTTGTCTAGAGACGCATTCACTTTGTAAGTACACTGTTGATACTCCCAAAATTAGTAGAATTTCCTTTGGTTGGAACCATTCAAAAAAATTTGGAATAGATTACATGAAAGCTACACTTTTTCCAGGATATCCTAATTTTTTTGCACTAAGTTAGCTTATCAAGCCCACAAGATAAGCTACTCCTACATTTTGGGCTAAAAAAAATCAAAAACCACTTTTTAATTTTTATCTTTCCCACTCAATGAAAGAATCATACCTTTGTTAGACCCATGATCAAGAAATCATTGGCCACTCTACATTTATGCTTCCATTTTTTGCTGTAAACTGCTCTTTTCTAGCCCCAAAATCTTTTAGTATTTCAACTTAAATCTCTCCTTATTTTTAACATAACTTTCTTATCTTTTTAAATTCTTTTTGCTCACTAATCTTTTCTATTATCAACAAAGTCTGAAACACTAAGTCACTATTTTAAAAAGGCTTGTCTTTAAGCTTCAAATCATTCTCATTTTTGAGTTATTCTTGAACAACTCACTCTTTTGATTTCATTTTTTTATTTTCCCCAAAATCTATTTTCAAAACCTATTTTCTAAACCTAAAGTCTTCTATAAATTTAAGAACCCTTGTTCTATATATTCTCATTACAACTTCATTTTCTTCCATCAAAACCTTTTCTTCTTTTCTTCAAAGGCCTCTTAAAACAATCTCATGAAATTCCTAAACCTGTTTTACAAAAGCCCACCAGCTAAAACTCAGTATTTTTCCTTTGCCTACAAAAAATGTATGACCCCAAGAAGGGTAGACTTAGCTTCCTTGGAATCTGATGGCTTACTTTGTGTAGAAAACTTAAGGAAGTTAAGATAGGAACTATATTAAAGTTTAGTGACACTTCTTTAAAAGCTACACAAAGATCTTCTTATCTAATTTTGATGTTTAGAGGCATAATAACACATTGTAAGTATATTTAAGCGGTAAAGAAAATGAAGCCACCTCTTTACTGTTGAATCAAATTCTTGGAGTACCAAATGAGGGAACTCTAGTGACACCAAGAAAGGGGGAACTTAAAATAAAATATTACAACTTTGTTCAGTAAATCCTTCTCATTTCTAGTGGCAAGAGCAAAATAACCCTGAAAGGTAATATATTATCCAAAAATAGAAAGATACTATTATACATCATCTTTGAAATTATTTTTCCTAACAATGGTGGGCTAAGTAATATAAATAGTTTTGAAGCTTTTTTACTCCAGGATATAGAACATGAATATAAGATCAACCTAAGACATATCATTATCAAAGACATTATTTATGAGTTACATAAAGAAAGAGCCCCCTTACCTTACGACATGATCATCACTAAGATTTACAAGCATTTTGGTTTTGACTTATCACATGAGGTTGGTAGGAAGGTGAAAGAAGGAAATACTATGAATCCTAACTGGACTTTGACCTTGTCTTATCAAAGGGGTGAAATAAAAAAAATCAAAGAGTCCAAAAAATTCTAGTAATAAAAGAAAAATAAAAGCTTTTTATAAGAAACATGATGGTAACTCCTCTTCAGAAACTTCTAGTAACTCTTCTAGAAATGATAATGAAACCCTCATAGCAAAAAGCAATGGCATCGTAATAGGAAAAGGCCTAGCTTCTATGCTAAAGAAATCTAGATTCCTTAGTCAAAAAGATCCTAAAAGGAAAAGTGTGGCCGAAGATGATGCGAAAAAGCAATAAGAAAAGCTTTTGAAGAAGCATGCTAGAGAAGTTCAAAGCAAGTTATGAAGGGCCATCTAGAAAGTCAACAAAGTTGATGATCTCTAGCACACCAGCTCAGTTTATTGCTCCTCCAAAAAGCAACACACCTGATGAACCCATCTTGATTGATATAGATGAAAAAGAACCCTTCTCATAACTCCTTTTAGTGTTTTTGACTAGTTACAAGGAGTAACCTTTACAAGAAAGCTAAGTTGAGGGTACTGCATATACTAAGGGGGAGGATACTTTTGATGATAATGGCACTTCACAAGATGACCATCAAGAATCCTCTCTAGCTTTTACTATGCACTGATAAAGTTTAAATCTAAGTAAAGTAGTTGAATTTATATTTATTGTTGCTTCTTTACAGAAAGAGCAATATAAATCTTAGTCAGTCTTCATTAAGCAACTTGAAACTGCTGAAAATGCACTAGTGGCAACTAATGTAAATATGCAGACTACATAAGCTAAAACCTCCCTCAAAGAGCAAGCAAAACTATTGGTCAGTGAATAGCCCAACCACACCTAACAAAATCAACCTATGATCATCAAGACTGAACCCAGTGAATTCACCCACTTACCTCTCATTTACCCCTCTCAACCCATGTATATGGAAAATTTTCATGAAGACTTACAATTGAAAACCTCCACTCAAGGTCCTTACATTCTCATGTTCCACCTAGCCAACTTGTCATGGTTAACATGGCTGATCTATTTTTCAACACGCATGACACTATTTTTCCTCAAGTTCCTTGTATGCCTCTTGTCCCAGTCAAGCTAATTGGCCCTACCAAAGCAATACCAATAACCAATTTGTCTGCTCAAAATGAGAGTGAAGTAACTAATAAGTAAGCTAACCTACAGTGTACTAAATTTGATAGACTAAGTCTAGTTAAAGCAAAGGTTGGGCTGTTAAAAGTTCAAGTTAAGTATATGCAAGAAGAATTAGAAAAGATGAAGGAGGAAAATGTAAAGTTAAAAAAGCAACTCAATGAGCTACCAGGGGTTATTGGTTCTCAAATTCAAAATGCTTTAAGCAAGATTGAGAGATCATAAATTTGCTATGCACTTTTTCTAATCAAGTCATGTGTCTCATATAGTTGTCAACGCCATGTAGTTTCAAGTTTCATGTAGTTGGCATTGTCATTAGTCTTGCAATGTTTACCATGTTTCAGCATTTTTAGCATATTCTAAGTAATCAATAACTTTTGTGTTAGTTTAGGATGGTTAGGTATATACATTATTTTGGAAGCTTATGCACTTAATGACCATTTTCAAGTTGTAATAGTTACATTGATACCATAGGATCATGTACTTTCATTCTCATTTAATATATGATATGCTAAGTATTTATGACTGTTTACACATTCTTCTAATTTGGTATATGTTCTAATATATTCCACTTTGGGATGTAAATTTAGTGTTACAATTCTGGTATGCATTGTTTTAATCTAAATTCTTTTTCTTGTTTGTTCTAATTTGGCATTTATACTGGTCTAACTTTTATTTTGGCATGCTTTTCTTTTTGGTATGCTAATTTGTTCAACATTTTTTTGTCTAAATTTTTTACTATTTTGGTATAATAGGTTAGTTTTCAATATTGGTTTGTCTATCATTTTTTTCTTCTCTCATCTGACAAATAGCTTCTATTATTCTAGTCTACTTGTCATTTTTGCCTTATTTTTAGCTGGTATAATTTTTTTTTTATTTTAGTCTGATATGATGACTGACTAAATTCTTTTTAGGTTAATTTTAGTGTCATGTTGGTCACTCTCCCTTGTAAACTTGTAGCCTGTCATTGTATCTATCTTTTGTTGGATTTTTATCATGAAGGGAGAGAAAGGGGACACTAATGCAAAGAGTGTGATAAATTAAAAAGACTAATTTAATTGATATATGTTAAGCTTGAGACAAATTTGGTGCAAAGAAGAAGCAGTGCTTGCTTAAACTTGCTTGAAAACAAGGAGGACTATAACACAAAAGAACAAGACACTTTACTCCGTACCCTAAATATTTTAATTGCATTTGTTAGTCTTTTAATTGATTTTTTTCTCTTTGCTAACTTTAGTTTTGCAAATGAATCATTATTAGAAAGGGGGAGAATGTGGGACCCCATGTGTCTATTTTGTTAAAAATAATTAGTTTTAATGATAAAGTACTTGATTGATTTTATCTACTACAAAATTACAGCTTAATGCTCTTTGCTTTTATAAGATGAGTTAATTACTAGTCTAGATCAACTGTAAGATTATTTTAGTTACCCTTTAAACCAATTACTCTTTGATAGTTATAACAATCCAAACTTAGTCCTTTTAATTGATTAAGATTGTTATACAACATATTCTAATATCTACCTTTTGTTTCTAAGATAGGCCTACAACTAGATAACCAGTTAAGCTAGATATAAGCTAATAGTACAAAATTATCATAGCTAGGTTTATCATAAGTTTCCCCATACCTAAGAAGCTTATGATACTATTTTTTCTGCTTAAAAGTCTGATTGATTTTACATAGTTATATTTCTCTAGGAAATATTTTTTTCACTATGTTTGCTCTTTGCTTACTAGTATACATGTAATTATATTTAGACTAGTTTTTCTTTAGTAAATTTCATTTTACTAGAAATAATTGAAGCATGTGAATACTATGTCAGGTTCTATTTTGATGTAAATTGATTTACCTATTAGATAAAACTCTTAGTGAGCAAGTTTTTTTTACTCCCTGACACACTACAGTTTTGGTTTTCTATATAGAATCTAATAGTGCATATTACTCCTTGATTTGTGCTACTTCATGCTAACTTGGCAAAGGATTGTCACCGCTAGACAAATTATGAAAGAGCAAGCAAATAAGCTAGTCATTATACCATTGTGACCTTATGCTGACTTGGCAAAGGATTGTCGCAGTTTGACAAATTCTAAAAAGAAAAGTAAGAAAATAAGCTAGCCATTGAAATTTTAATGATGAAAACTCATGTGAAAGTGAAAATCTATGCTGAAAGAGCAAGCTGATCTCTTCCTAAGGTTGTTGATCAAAAGTCACCACTCAATGAATATGAGGAAGGAGCAAGCTACTTAATCAGGAGTCTAAGTTGAAGAAGGTACTCTTCTAATGCCAAGCTCACCGATAAAATGGAGATTCTCTTTACTTCAATACACGACATTGAAGCAAATCTTTTTCCCTCTCTAGAAGACTTCTCTATCTAAGTTCTCTAATATTCTCAATGTCTCCTTTGTTCTTCACTTGTAAATCTACTCTTGTAAGAGTTTGAAAGTCATTGTAGTCTCTTTTAGATAAGTCATTTTGATTCTTGAATTTTGTAAAGGTTCATTAGCTAAAGGTTGAATGTGAGTGATATACTTATAGAAACCTTATAACTAGGCATTGTACAATAATCTAAGGCTAGAATATTCTCAACCTGAGAGGTAGGATTGCTTTACCTTGACAAGTCAAGTGGGAAAGATTATAAGGGATATTCAACAAAAAAAAAGTACTAGTACATAACCTTCACGGTGTCAGTTACCCCTTGAGAGAGGAGTAGACCAAATGGACGGTTTTCCCTTTGGACCATCAAATCTTTATACATTGATAATATCATTTGTTTTTCTACTCTTTTACTTTTCATATACTTTAAATTGTTTATCTTTATATACTATTTACTTGATCTTTCATATACTTATTAATTGCTCTAGTTAAGGGGAAAATTTTTAGAATTTTAATCTTGTGCTTCAAACACTAATTCACCCCCTTTTGGTGTATTTGTCCTATCATGTAGTCCACCATGAACTTAGTTTTGTTTATATGTGTGCACTCACTATGAACTTAGGTTCGGTTATATGTACAAGCTAGTGGATAACCCTCAAGGTGTATATTACCCCTTAAGAGAAGAGTAGACCAACGGGATGGTTTTCCTTCTGGACCATCAAACCTTTATACATTGGTAATATCATTCACTTTTCTACTCTTTTACTTTTCATGCACTTTAAACTATTTATTTTATATGTTATTTAGTTGATGTTTCATATATTTATTAATTGCTCCAGTTAAGGGGAAATTTTTTAAAATTATAATCTTTTGCTTTAAACACCAGTTCAACCCATCTTGGTGTATTTGTCCTATCATGTAGCTCATTATGAACTTAGGTTCATTTATATGTACAAGCTATCAGTATTACTAGCTTTAGACTCTCACTCAAATAGCATAAAACCATATATTAGCTACTCCCCAATGTGTAATCTCAAGACTATTTTAAAATCTATTAACCATGTAAATGTCAAGCTGAGCATACATCACAATGTTTATTAGACTAACTACTGCATTCACATATAAAACTTTTTGTTTTTTCATTTGCAACATTTCTTCTTCTATCTCAAGACATTGATCCAAGCTTAGGTGATGGTTTATATCTCTTGGAGTATCTTTGAGTTTGGAATCAAGTATACAAAAATGTTCTAAGATCCTTTAAATTTAAGTTTTTCAAAACAAACTTAAAAAACTCTTAAAATGGTCTCTTAAGATTTTAACCTTAAGGATGCAGTTTACTTGATCCAAACATTTCATCTCAAATATGAAAAGTAACTACCTTTTAGTTGCATGATTCAACTCCATATTGATCTTAGCAAGCAATATGACATAAAATGAAAGAAAATGACACTTATTCTCCATTCTTTTGACATATACACAATGGTCCTCTTTGAATATAATAAAGTTCATCATTGCAAAAAGCTTTAAAAAATTGAATGTACCATTGACTAGATAAACACTTAAGTCCATAAATGGATTTGTTTAATTAAGTGGCACAACTTGTGGACTTGTCTCTTTAGCTCTAAAGCCCATGGGAGAATCTATATAAACCTCTTCATCTAGTTCTCCATTAATTAGAGTCATCTACACATCCATTTGGAACATCCTCAAATTTAAATGTGAAACAATTGTTAGGAGAAAATAAATGGACACAAATCTCACCATAGGAGATAAGGTCTTTTATAGTCTATACCTTATTTAGGTGTATCCTTTTACCACAACTCAAGTCTAATACTTGGTTATCCATTATAGAGTACATTTCTTCTTTTATGGCACAAAGCCTTTTATCTGAAGCAAGTGAATCAAACATTTCTTTGTAGAAGGAAAACACATTAGTATCCATAAAAACAATTAAGAAGGACTCATTTTCTACCTCAAAGTATCTACAAGAACATTTCTACATAGAATTCTTTGTAGTTGTGAATCTGAAGAAGGTTTCAATGGTAACCTCCCATTATTTTCAACAATCTCATGATTTTGTGGATCCAAATCCATCTCATAAGAATGGGACATACCATCTTAAGGTTCCTCTAACTCATAGAACTTAAGAACCTTCTTAAATTCACCAATTTTAGAAAAGTTATCCTCTAGAAAACCCATATCTTAGGATTAGATCTTTATCAATCTACCATCAAGATATTCATAATAAAAAACGTATCTCTTAGAATGTTCATAGTATCTAATTAAGATACACTTGTCAGCTCTAAGGCATAACTCCCAATGAGAAGTATTATGAACAAAGACTACTGACCCTATATGATAAGTCTTCCAAATTAAGTTATCCATCATTTCATAACTTATATAGAGTAATGGACATTGACTTTGAAAGTACGCAATTTAGGATGCATGTCACAATCAACAAAGTATCCTCCAAACACTTATTAGTAGTTTTGCTTATGCCATCATAAACCTGGCTATATCTAGCACAATACGATTCCTTTTCTCCACAACATGGTGTACTATGTATCATTAACTGCTTATGTATCTCTTTTTCTTCATAGAATTTTCTAAACTAATCAAGTAAGTATTCTTATCCTCGATTAGTTCAAAGAGCTTTAATTCTTCTTTCTTTTTTTCTAATTCTTAACCTCTGCTATAAAGCATTAGAATCAATTTAAAACTTTAAAGCAATATAATAGTAGAAAGATTACACCATACCTCAAGTAATTATCTATGAAGGATATGAAATAGGATGCACCATGATGTGACCTTACATTCACTAGACCACATATATTCGAATGAATCAGTTCTAGATGATATGATGCCTAATTATCCATTCAAAAAAAGGTTTTACTTACTTTTCTAGCAAGACATGGCTCACATGTTAGAAGCTTTGATTTGGCAAGAAGGCCCAATAGCCCATTTCTAGCCAGTTTGAACATTTTATCTTGTCCAACATATCCTAATCTAGAATGACATTTAACATATGTAAATAAAGATCAATAGAGAATAAAAAGATGCAATACAAATGATGTTGTTTAAACTCAGATCCATTTATAACATGATCAAATCATATTACAAAGCACCATGACCATAGAAAGTTATCAAGATAAACAAACAAATTATTTATTCTTGAAAATATCCAAGTTTTATCAAAGCTATAACAAAAATATATTACATTAAACAAAGATTGCATAAAGCATATTATACAAGATCAATGTATGTCTACCATGCATCGCAAAGTGGTAGGTTCTAACATATAAAACCTCAATTTATGATCTTTTTTCATTATAGCAAAGTGTTTGCCACTGATATTCAATAACAATCTATATAGTATACACAATTGTAAGTTACATGCTTTGTTGTTCATGTTTCTACAATCCAACCAAGGAGAGGATGAGCCACAAAGACCTGTGAATATGATAAATTATAGGATAATAAGGGTAATAAAGAACAAACATTTCTTTACTCTAAACAATGTTATCCAAAATAACCCTTTTTCTATAATTAAAGCATTTTATCTTTTGATTTTTCTTTTGGGACACTGTTGTCCCATATGAAGCTTGGATGCCCATTTAACTCAAGGTCTTAAATTATTCCTTTTTTGTATTTGCAATGTTAAGGCATATATCCTCTATGTTGCACAACTTATGCCACCAATATAGCACTAAGTTATAAGTGAAAATTAATCTCACTAATCCCTAAATAAACTATGATAAAGGGATCTAATTAGGTTAGAATAGTTTATGAGATCATAATTAGTTGTTTATAGCCCTTTAATTATGGAAAAAATTATCCAAATATAACTAGGCATGAAATCTATTGGATTCATCACACATTGAAACACAAGGTCAAGATACAAAACCTAATGGCAGACACTCCACCATATTTCAATCTTAATTGATCGCACATCTTTTAGAAAATTTGGATAGTTTTTCGAACTTCCCAATGATGATAATATGTAAATAACTTTACATATAAAGCACATACTTTTATCCTTTTTGGACCAAGCATCACAAGTTGTTGGTAATGGCTATACTATGTCATATTCCTAATTTCAAGTTAAGACACATCACTGGTCAATTGATAGAGCAACTCTTGGTTATTCAGAAAGTAATAGCTTTTCTTATGTTAGATATTAAGTTACTTTTATCCCTTTTCCAAGTAAGGGACTTTTATTTATGGGAATCATTTCATACATCATTGCATATGGTTCATAAATATGTACATTTTTGAATCCATCTAAAGGATTTTATTGATATTTTATTGCCCATTCCAAAATAATGAAATATATATATATATATATATATATATATCAAGTTGGTGTGAAAACACATCCCTTTACAAGGTCTCTAAAAATAAAATATAACTTATAAAGAAAAGAATTACAAGATGAAATATTCTTACTACACCAATCTACATATCAAATAAGGATGCCACGCCATATATATATAACATTATTTTGACATATATCCATTTACTACACCAATCTACATATCAAATAAGGATGCCGCACCATATATATATATATATAACATTATTTTGACATATATCCATATATCACATAACATAGACATTTAATAAAATATCTATGCTTCTAAGACATGCATTTATCTCAAAGATAAAAAATATATATATCATTATTCAATTATATAAAGAAATAACGATAATAAACATTTGGAAGCATATACCAAATTATGCAAACAATGAACACATCATAAAAATAAGAATATTTCCATAAACAAATTTTTTAGAGGAAAATATTTTTCCAAAATAAAATAAAAAATTCATTTAAAAACAAATTTCAAATAAACATTATAATATACAAATTAATGAATATGCATACAGGCAGAAAAACATATTTTCTAGAAAAATAAAGAATTTCATTTAACAAATAAATGAAATATTTGAAAGCAAATTTCAAATATGATGCATATGGATAGAAAATCATATTTTCTAGAAAAATAATTTTCATTTAACAAAAGAATGAATAATATTATTGAAAATCAATTTTTCAATAAAGTATACGACATATAAATGAATGAACATATTAAATTAAAAATACATCTATCTAGAAAAACATATTTTCTAGAAATTTTTTTATTTAACATATAAATGAAATATTTGAAGATTAATTTTAAATAAATATAATATGCAAAATTTATCCAAAAAAAATATTTTTCTAGGAATTAATAAAAATATTTATTTTCCATTTAATAAATAAATGGGTCATTTGAAAACTAATTTCAAACAAAGAGATAAAATGTAAACTATGCATAAAATATCAAAAGAAAGCTATAATAATAATAATAATAATATCAAATATTATCATATCATATAAAAAACACAATTCATTTTTTTATACATATATTTTATGTGTTATATCCCAATGTATTACGCAAATAAATCAATCAGGTAAAGAAAAACACGTAAAACATGCAAGAAAAAACACATACAATACATATGGATGGAAACATGCCAACGATGGCGCTAATACCACTATTGTTATATTTCTAAAAATTTGGAATTCAATATTTATCTCTTATAACTTTTGAATCCTACAGCAAAATTTTTGTTATTTTGGCTTAGATCACAATCTATATACACACGACATCCACGTTCTTGATCTCCAAATCTGCATTAGATATACAATAATAAACATACACCTCTCTTGACGATTATAGAACAATTACTAAAGTCCTCCACAACAAAAATTATATACTAAATCTCAAAAGCATTAGATGGTGCCCCTCAAAATAAAACAGTGAGGAGAGGATGCAGAAAACTTATATTTTCCATGATGATTCTCTAATTTTTCTAAATATTTTACTTTAGTTAAGAGTAATTTTGATATCTCATATGAATGAATTTATAATCCTTATTTAAGAAATAATTATCTACAAAATTAATTTGTAGATACTATTTCTATCAAATATCAATTAATTGTCATCTTAGGATTAATTTCTTTTTTTTATCTCAATTAATTATTTAAACAAATCAAATAATTAATGAATAATAAAATTAAATATAATCTCATGTTAAATGCATCGCATGTCATGAAACAAAAATTAAAGTATATAAAAAAAAAGAAGGAAGACAATGCTGGAAATAATTCAATAGGAAATAATCTAATCCTAAACATATGACATATAAAAAGATATAATAAATTATAAAATTGAGAATTAGAGAAATTTAAGATTACTTGGAATGACATTAGCTGCTGAAACCATTTCAGATCTATATCCTACAAAGAAAGAAAGGAAAACTTACTATCCCTATTCCACCTCAGACTCTCTGTATCAGTCTAGATGAAAAAACTGTACTTCTGATGGTAGTTAGGAATAGGGCCTCTTCCTATGAATATAAAGATGATGGGACAAGCCTACCCATCATGGCAAGCCCAATCACAGGACCCAATATCCACTAAGCCCCCTAAATGATCACAAATATATTGGGCTTAATAACAACAGGCTCTAAAATGTGACATCCAATTAATCTGAGATGTTATAGAATTATG
>JANHAO010021321.1:0-12542 GCA_026873985.1 Saraca asoca | reverse complement strand
GAAGTATATGTTTGGATCGTTGGTGAGATCTGGGTTCATTAGCCTATGCAATGGCCCCATTGTTATCACAATAAAGGTCCACTGGGTTTGATATGCTAGGAACAATGTCAAGTTCTGTAATGATCTGGGTTAGGAAATACTTTTGGGTAGAACTATTTTTTTCAAAAAAAAAAAAAAATTATGTGTGCCGAAGGGATCTTTGAGGGACTTGCTTGTTAGAGAAGCACATGAAGGTTTTTAATGGGACATTTTGGCATTGTAGAACCATTGTCTATCTTGCAAGAGCATTTCTTCTAGACAAGCATGAAGCATGATGTAGAAAATCTTTGTGGAAGTTGTATAACTTGCTAAGAAGCTAAGTCTAGAATCATGCCTCATGGCCTTCATACCCCACTTCCCATTCCTAGCGAACCTTGGATGGACATTTCCATGGATTTTGTGCTTGGTCCATCAAGGGGAAGGATTCTATTTTTGTGGTGGTTGATAGATTCTCAAAGATAGCTCACTTTATTACATGTAACAAAATCGATGATGCTACACATGTGGTTGATTGTTCTTTAAAAAGGTTATGAGATTGCATGGAGTGCCTAGGACCATTGTTTCAGATAGAGATATGAATTTCTTAACATACTTTTAGGAAGTCCTTTGCGGTAAATTGAGGACAAAATTGTTGTTTTTTACCATCCAAAAGAACTTAATGAATTGGGAACAATGTTAATCTTATGTAGAGTCTACATACAATAAGAGTTTACATTCGGCCATTTAATATTTCCTTTTGAAATAATGTATGGTTTTAATTCATTAACCCCTTTAGATTTGTTGCCATTACCAATTTAGGAGCATGCTAGCCTTGATAGGAAGAGGAAGGCCAAACAAGTAAAGTAACTCCATGAGCAAGTGAGAAAGAACATAGAAAGGAAAATGAAGCAATACACCTAACAAGCCAATAAAGGCTAAAAGAAAGTGGTGTTTGAGCCAGGTGATTAGGTGTGGTTGCATATGAGGAAAGAAAGATTTTCAGCTCAAAGGAAGACAAAGATCCATCCAAGAGGAGATGGGTCATTTCAAGTGGTGACAAGAATAAATGACAATATATACAAATTAGTTCTTTTGGATGATTCTAACATTAGCGCTACATTTAATGTTGTTGACCTTTCTCCTTTTGATGTAAGTTGTAATTCGAGGTCAAATCCTTTTAAGTAGGAAGGGAGTGATGAGAACATGGAAAACCAAACCAAAGATCACCAAAAAGCCTTGCATTTTCCTAGTGGACCTATGACTAGAGCCAAGGCAAAGAAGATGAGAGAAGTAATCTAGGGGCTTTGTCACACATTTTGGAGTTCACATGAGGAGCTAGGACTAGAAGGTTCAAGGGTCATTTTCTTGGAATCTTTGCCATCCATTTGAAGGCCACTTGGGAACCAACTTGGATAGCATACAACTAGCCATTTGAGGCAGCCACATAGTTGGTCCTTTGGTCCTTTTTTAGGCATGTTTTGGGCTACTATTTTGTATTATTTTTATGAGCTACCTATAAGACCTTTTTGGTATTATTTTAGGGTTATTTGATCCCTGTTATTTCTATATTTTGGTGGTTGATTTAGGACAATTATCTAGTTTGGTTTATGGGCTATTTAATGCCAATTTGAGAAAGGTTTTTGGTTTATTTATGTTAGATGATGATTTGGTCTTATTTTGGTCTAGACTTGTTTATTTGTTTGGCTAGTGTTAATGGTGAAATCTGGTTCTGCCAAATTCCAGCCAACTAAGATCAGTTATTGAATCCCAAACTGCTTTTAGGTTAAGGAAATGATAAGAGAAGAGGATGATGAAGATGGCGAAGAGGAAGAACAACAATGGCATGCAATGTTTTTAATGTGGTTCGGCTAAAACCAGGTGGTATTGGTCCCTACGTCCATGGTAGCTTTCTATTGATTTGGAGAAAATTTTATAGAGTTTCAGTATATTTATTTTAGCCTATTTAGCCTATTCTACAAGGATTATCCCCCTTCTATATAGAAGGTGAGAGGTTACAATTATAATTTTACATGCTATAAATAAGTTATATCAAACATTAAATGTACAAGACAATTTAATCTTCCACAAATTGGCTTGTGTAGGTGACTTTCTACAGGCAGGCCCCTCTTGTCTGCTAGGGCTAAGAGTTAACATAAGCCTATTTGATGCTCTATCTTGTTGAGCCTTTGAATGGGCAATATGCCTATCCTCATAAGTTAAGACGTTTGGCTAGAGATCGCTACTGGCCTTCATCCAGTGAGCCTAATCTCACCCTTAATAAGGTAAGCTCTAGTGGGGTGGTTTATTTCTTGATGAGCTATTTTCTCTAGCCTTTAGCCTCGTTTACATCCTGACCTCATGATTAGTGATGTGGTGCAATCTTAGTGAGCTTTAATTCTTTTCAAACTTTTCAAACTTTAATTCTTTCACTTCATTTACTTTAGGACATACCTCATACTATGTGTAATCTGTGACCATTGGCATGGCAGTCCCGTTTTCTCTGGAATGTTTGATCTAAAATAGCCAATTATCCGTTGGGTTCTTTACTAAACCTGAACTATTTTATAAAGCCTGAGAAGCTCTCCTTGCTTATTCATTAAATGGCCTGATGGATGTTTTAGTTAAGCCTCCCCATGTTTCTAATAATTCAGCTTCTGGTGAAGCATTTTGAGGCATGCATGGTTTACTGCAGTATATTAGGAGGTGTGAATGGTCCGTTGCATGTGACTTCCTTGCATAACTCTTCTGGTTGGCTATTAGGGAGTCTTGTGCAGATCTTGAATTATCTCCTCACGACTTTACCGTGAGACTTAGCCTTGCTAACCAGACTCCTATGCACTTTTTGAATTGCTCTGGGTGCGAGTCAAGAAAGGAGTCACTGGCTGTAGAGGACTATGAGGAGAAGAAGATTAAGGAGCAGTTGTGCTCATCAGTCCTCTGGCTGATTGAAGTTCATTTCTAGAGGGCTAGCTCCCTCCTTCCTTGTGGAAGCAATAGCTATAGGCTTTATGCTTTTATTTTTGTATTTCTCATCTTCTAATGTAATTTTACCTTTTTGAATGAGGCCTTTAATGAATGAATTTTCTTTGTAAATCTTGAATGTTGCCCTGCATATTATGGATGATAACGCATGTTCCTATAAAACTCAGCTGAATAAGACATTTCAATGACCAATCGACCACATTCAATTAGCAAATCTTGGCACCTAAATGCTTTTACAGTCAATAAATAATATTTAGGCAGGCCATATGCGAGCTACACCTAGAAGAAGGGATCGCATGCGAGCTATGATCATTTGGTCACATGAGAGCTATGTTTTATTGCTTATGCCATAGTAACTTTGTTGCTTAGTGGGTAGGTAATCAAGCTTATTTTGATGTTCTCATGCCCTAATGAGCTCATAGCTCTACTAAATTGAGTCTTTAATAATGCCTCCGCACCTTAGTTTTTTTTACTTGCTCTTTATGGCATCCATTTTTACCACTTTTCACTCTTCTCCTACCTTTCTAAAGTGTGGTGTGAATATGCTTCATTTTTTGGTGCTAAATTTTGCTAAATTAGGGATAGATCCATGAGCATCTCCATGGGAGATCTCATAAAAAAAACAGTAAAAATGATGTAATAAGAGAAAATAGAAATGATGCAACCAGCCTAAGGCGTAATCATAACTCCTCCAAATAGACTTATCATAAACCACTAAACATGAATTCAACTTTAATTGATTGCCTAACCTAGAGCTACCAAGAATAGATAACCACCTAGGATTCTGCTTAGCATAATTAGCATAAATAAGTAACCACTGATTCCTAAAGCTAGATGCTAGTAAGCTTGAAAACCAAAATTTAACTAGGTTAAGCAACTGACCAAAGACACTTTATTTCAATCACTTAAACCTCATTTCTTATGTGAAGAACATTGAACTACCAGTCAATATTTAACACTAAATTTAGCTAGATTCATCAATTAAACACAGATCACACATACAATCATCAAATAGTCACATTAGTAATCATACATGTAACCAAACAGCAAGATAAAGAGAAAAGTAGGAGTAAATCAACTCAAATTAAATAGATAAGAACAAGGTCTCAAAATCAAACTAATTAGAGTGTGATACCCTTAAACTTGGTTACAAAAATGCTTAGCCCTCTATGGTTGCCATGAAAATGCAGAAAGAAACTAAAGAGAGCTGAAAAGTCTAATTGTAAAAGTTGACCAAGAATGAATGATCTTTAAGGGTTTCAACTATTTTTATCTTCTAAGTCCTCACTAAGCCTCATAGGCTACCTCTTAGGCTCACAATGAATTAAGTCTTGTTACAATTGAAGCCTCTAAACTATATTTACAAATTCAAACACAAAACTAGTCCTCCATTGAGTAAAATGCTAGTTTAACTCCAGCCTTTGTGTTAACCTTCAAAACTATGTACTTTCACTAATTTTAAGGCTTGAAATAGCTTAGAGATCTCTGGGCTTTAGTTTGATCTCACTCAACCCATTAGAGCTTTAGTTATGATCCAATCATTATGACAAAGTCAATATGGATAGAAACACTGGGATGACTTCATAGCAAATTTTGAGACCACAAATGATAGAACTTGGCTCTAGCCTCAAAACAAAAGTTGTAAAGTTTTCACTTAGCTTTCCAAATAATGACCAAATCATAACAACAAAAAAAGGCCAATTCACTGAATTAAACTTAATTAACATCCCAAGAGGCAAAGTAAGAGAGGAAATAAATGTGAAAATATTTTGCTCATCAATGATTAAAAAAAATACAACAACCTTAGATCCAAGCAAATAAGAATGAAATTTGTCTAAGGAAAACACTATAGCTAAAAGCTTTTTTTATTTTGTAGAGTAGTTGAATTAGGCTAAATCAAGAGTCTTAGATGCATAATGAATCCTATGAGCTTCCTTGCCAGCCCACTACCCCAAAATTACTCCAAAGGCATAATTGCTTGCATTACACATGATCTCAAAGGGCAACTCCCAATTGCGAGGCTAAATGATGAAGGTAAATGTCAATGCAGCCTTTAACTTGTCAAAAAGCTCCTCACATGCATGGTTGAAATAAAATAAAACCTTCTTTTACAACAATTTGGATAAAGGTTGGATAAAACCTTGACAAACATATGATAAAAACCTGCATAGCCAAGAAAAGAATGCATTTTCCGCATACATATGTAGTAGGGTAAGCTCAAGACCAAATCAACTTTTGCCTTATCAACCTCAATGCCTCTATTTGACACCGCATGTCCTAAAACTATGCCTTGCTTAACTATAAAATGAAATTTCTAAAAATTCAGAATAGGGTTTATCTCTATCCAATGCCTAAGCATATAGGTCAAGTTTTGTAAGCATGTATCAAATGAATCACCATAAATATTAAAATCATCCATGAAAATCTCTATGCAATGCTGTAAAATATTTTAAAAAATGCTTACAATGCACCTTTGAAATGCAGCAGGTGCATTGCAAAGTCCAAAAAGCATCCTTCTATAGGCAAATGTTTCAAAAGGGCATGTGAATGGGATTTTTCTCTTGGTCTTCTAGTGTAATCATAATCTAAAAGTATCCTGTGTACCCATCTAGGAAGTAGTAATGGGATTTGTCAACCAACTGCTCAAGCATCTTATCAATGAAAGGTAGAGGGTAGTGGCCTTTTCTGATTAGTGCATTCAACTTGTGGTGATTAATGCACACTCACCAACCGTTTTGAATTTTGGTTGGGACAAGTTTATCTTCTTAATTTTTCACCACAGTGATCCCTAATTTCTTTGGTACTACATGAACAAGGATAAGTCATTTACTATCTAAAATTGGGTAAATGATTCCATCTAAAAGTTTTAGGATCTCTTTCTTGACCACATCCATCATGAAAGGGTTTAATCTTCTTTGAGGCTTTATGGTTGGTTTGGAATCCGCTTGTAGCATAATTCTATACATGCACATGGAAAGGTTGATGCCTTTAATGTTTGGTATAATCCTTCCTACTGCTGACTAGTGATCCTTAAGCACTCTGATTAGTTTTTGCTTTTACTCTGGAGTCAGATTCTTAGCTATGATGATTGGAAGTATAGCTCTCTCTCTTAAGTATGCATACTTCAGGTGGTTTGGTAATGGTTTCAATTCTAAAATTGGTGATTGGAGCATTGAAGGCAGTAACTTGGTTGTGAAAGGAAGAAAGGATTGCAACTTTGCCAATTCAAATTTCCTCTCTAATTTGCAATTCCTACTTCTAATTCATCAAGGTTATTTAATTCAACTATATCTTGCACTGAAGGATCAAACACATCAATAGCATGATTAGTTTTACTACATGGAATGAAGTGAGCCATTTTTGAGAATCTATCAACCACAACAAAATAGAGTCCTTTCCCTTGTTGGACATAGACAAACCAAGCACAAAATCCATAGAAATGTCCATCCAAGGTTCACTAGGAATGGGGAATTGGTATAAAGACTATGAGGCATGATTCTAAACTAAGTTTGTTTACAAGTTATACAATTTCAGCAAAGCTTTTCTACATCATGCTTCATGCCCAGCCAAAAGAAGTGCTCTTGTAAAATAAACAATGTTTTAGCAATGCTAAAATGTCCCATTAATCCCCCCATGAGCTTCCCTAACAAGCAAATCCCTCATTGAACCCTTAAGCACACATAATTTATTTTCTTTGAAAAGAAAGCCATTTAGCCGAATATATTTTCCAAAGGCTACCTTCTCACAAGCATTGACTACACTAGCAAAATCATGGTCATCCATATACAATTATTTAATGCGTTCAAAACCCAACAATTTAGCATGCATAGCTAAGATAAGGATATATCCATGAGAAAGGACATCGACAACCATATTCTCTTTACCTTGCTTGTATTGGATGGTGTAGGGAAATGTTTCAATGAACTCCATCCACATTGCATGCTAGTGGTTCAACTTCCCTTGCCCTTTCGAATTCTTCAAGGATTTATGGTTGGTATAGATGACAAATTCCCTTGGCCACAAGTAATGTTGCCATGTCTCCAAAGCTACCAAAGTATAGAGCTCCTTATCATATGTGGGATAGTTAAGGGCTACTCCATTAAGCTTTTCACTGAAGAATGCTATAGGACATCTTTCCTACATTAAAACAGCTCCAATACCAAGTCCCAAAGCATTACATTAAATTTCAAAAGCTTTAGAAAAGTCAAGAAGAGCAAGTAAAGGAGCAGAAGTCAATATCGCTTTAAGCAAATCAAAAGCTCTCTCTTACTCACTCTCCCACTTAAATCCTACATTCTTTATTACAAGTTTAGTCAATGATGTAGCTATGGTGCTAAATTCCCTCACAAACTGACTATAGAAACTAGCCAATCCATGAAAACTCCTCACCTCACTCATGGTTTTGGGGGCTGGCCAATCTCTAATGGCTTTCACTTTCTCCTCATCAACTTCAATACCATTGCCACTCACCATATAACTCAAACAAATAATTTTCTCTAAGCAAAAGGAACATTTTTCAAAGTTGGCATATAATTGTTCATCTTTCAAGCATTGCAACACACATTTCAAATGTTCAACATGCTCATGTTCACTCTTACTATACACAAGAATATCATCAGAATATACCACAACAAATTTTCCAGTGAAAGCATGTAGCACATGATTCATCAACCTTATAAATGTACTAGGAGCATTTGTCAAGCCAAAAGACATGACCAACCATTCATACAAACCATGCTTAGTTTTGAAAGTGGTTTTCCATTCATCTTCTAGTCTTATTCTAATTTGGTGATAACCATGTTTCAAATCAATTTTAGAGAACACGCAACATCTATGCAACTCATCCAACATATCATCAAGCCTAGGGATAAAATGTCTATACAGTGATCTTGTTGATTGGCTAACAATCAACATACATTCTCCATGTTCCATCTTTCTTAGGGACAAGCAAAACCAAACCTATTCAAGGCCTCATGCTCTCTCTAATGTAACCTTTGGCCATGAGCTCTTCCACTTGTCTTTGAATTTCTTTGGCCTCTTCGGCATTTGTTCTATAGGCTGGCCAATTTGGAATGGAGGCTTTATAAATGAAATCAATTTGGTGCTCTATCCCTCTTGATGGGGGTAAACCGTGGGGTACTTCCTTGGGGAACACCTCTTGAAATTCCTACAAAATTGACTCAATGGCATTAGGTAAAGCATTAGTTTCATGATTAATATTCAAAACAATACCTTTACACACTAAGACTAGCATAGGCTGATTGCAATATAAGGCTTACCTAACATCACTAGCCTTTGCAAAGATACTCCACTTTCTTTTTTCTTGTTGTGCATTTTCTCTCAATTTATTTTTCTCACTCTTGTTCTCTCTTTCTCCACTCTTGTACTCATTTTCTTCACTCAAATTTTCTTTATTTTTCTCTCTTTTAAGTTAATCTTCCAAGATTTGTTTAAGAGTGAAGGGTACAAGGGTATTTGTTGTCCTTCATGAAGCTATATAGATTTAGGAAGCCATCATGGATGGCATGCCTATTATTGATAATTGATTTTGATAATCGGTCAACTAGGGATTTTGAGAACCAAATTGTTGCTAAAGAAGTGGGAAAATGTCGTAAAGTAAAGAAGAATTCAGTAGAAGGAAAAAGAGAATAGGGGGTTTTATCATGGTTTGGCTAAAGTCTGGTTGACCCCTACTTCCACGGCATTTTTTATTAGCTTTTTGTTACAATTGCCCTAGCAAGAATACATATATCAATGGTTGTTTCAACAGAGTTTCTACCTATCTCTTTTTCTCTCTCTCCCTCATTGTATGTTATGGCTCCCCCTCTTGTTTTATAGAGGCTAGGAGGGTTACAAGTCGTAATTTATCATTGTAAAACTATGATTACATCTGTGTTGAGCATTAAATGCTAGATGCCAAGTAATAAATGCGGGACAAATCATTGTCAAACTTTATAGGCTAAATTATAGGATAGTAGAGTGCTCAGACTGTATCTGTCAAATGTAGGCTATTTCCTAGGGCACCGGGCAGAGGTCACTGCTACTTTGGTTAGTGGAGGCTTATAAGCTCGCACTGCACAATCTGCAGCTCAGTTCCAGGGATCTCGTCTGAGTGCGATCTTACCTCTTTACTTTGGTCCTGATTCTTCGATCTTTTACTAATCCATTCTATTCTCCTTAGAAAATGCCTATAACATTAGCCCCCCAACTCTCGATTTGCTTCACAAACTAGGAGTTATTTTTGCATGATCCGTATGTCCATACAAGGGTTGTGATTCTAACGATGCTTGGGTTGTTCTCTTAATTTTAACAACTTTGTGGGCGGTCAAGTGCTTGAGTCATTGGAAGATGTGAAGGTGGTTTAGTGTGCCACTAGAGCAAGCTTCTGGTTAGTGATTAGGTGTGCTACAGAAGCGAGTTAACTCATGTGCCTACAAATAAAGGGTCGCAAGAGAGCTGGGAGTAGTTGGTCATAAAAGAGCTATGAGCCCGAGAGCTCTAAAGGGTTAGTGCATAGTACCAGGTGTGCCTGAGCTATTTGAGATGAGCTTTAGAGGCTTAGTGCATTGCACCAGGTGTGCCTGAGCTATTTGAGATGAGCTCTGGAGGCTTAGTGCATAGCACCAGGTGTGCCTGAGCTATTTGAGATGAGCTCTGGAGGCTTAGTGCATAGCACCTAGGTGTGCCCAAGCTATTTGAGATGAGCTTTGGAGGCTTAATTCAAAGCACCAGTTGTGCCTGAGCTATTTGAGATAAGGTTTGTTCATGTTGGCTTGAGATCGTATGAGAGCTATGAGTTATAAGATGGCCACAAGGTAGTGGTACATTTTAGATAACAAAAGTAGCTAGGGTCATAGCTCGTTTTTCTTTGTTATCTATCTGGCGAGGATCCTGATACGTTCATGTCACATGTGTCTTTTTAATTCTTGCAGACGACGTAATGATTGCCATGTTCAGTGGACAACCTTGACTTAAATGTTGGTAAGCGCTGGCCTATTGGATCATGGTCATTCAAAGAGTTTCTGAATCTGATGGCTAATTCATTTTTAATAAAGACCAAGAAGGTTCTTCCCCCCTTTTCTTTCTTCCATCATTTGAAATCTGTCGAGATTTTTTCATAGACCTAGGGCCCGCCTGTCATTCTTCCCCATCCTTGGTTTCATCTCAACCTTCCAGATTTGTTGAACTGTGCTCCGGTCATCAGTCACCGTCTTCGTCCATCCTTCAAATCTTTACTATTTTTTAATTTGACAAGGTGAGTCTACATTTCTGGCTTGATATCTCTGCATGCCTATGTTTCAGGGGTTCCCGTGGGTGCATATGTTATTATCAAAGGTTTGGAATATAGGTGGCTTTTAGTTGTTTGTCGACAGATATTAAGGCTTCTGGTGGTGGCGGAGTCTTTAGCCAGGCTTTTGGGTCTTATTGGCTCAGTGGCAGGAGTTCTTTGTTCATGCTTTTTAAGTCTAAGTGGTTCGCGACTTTAGCCACTTTCTTTCTATTGTGCATGGAAATTGGTCCAAGGCGAGGCAGTCGACTCGAAATTACTAAAGGAAAGAGATCGTTAGATCACCAGAAGAGCGTCAACGAACATCTCCTCGGCAAGATCCTTCCTAGTGAACTCCTCCTTAGCGAACCGTACCTCGCTGACTAATGGCCCCGTAAGGCACTTGTAAAGAATGATCAACCCCCTTTTTGTGAGAGATTGTTGCCCCCTTTACAATAGCACTAAGCTCGCCTCCTCGTCACTACATTAGCGTCTCAAGTCTGAATCCCAGATCCCTGCACAGAGACACAAGATTCCACATGGCAGAAGCAGCACCACACAACAGCTACAAGCTAAAGCCTATAACTGACAAGAGGGCCCTGCCTCCGCAGCCTATATACTGCAACACCTGGATTGTAGCTTACTACTATCTTTTCTACTTATTACTTGATGTAAACACCATTGTAGCTTGTAATTAATGCATGTCCCTCCTTCCTTCTATAAAAAGAGAGAGATGAGAAGAAAAAGAGAGATCAGTAAAATATATGCAGAAACTCTGTAAAGATAGAAAAGTAAAAAAAACCATTTGTAATCCTGTTAATATATCATACATACTGTGGACGTAGGGTCCAGCAAGATCTAGATTTGGCCAAACCATGTTAAATCTGGTGTCTTCCTCCCCACTTTTCCGTCCATCCCATTTCATTTTTGGTCATTCTTCTCATCTGCTAACTAGAAACAGGCTTGAGATCCCGAAGAATCCCCCGTTGGCCGGAGTTTGGAATACCACCAAAATCCAACGTCAACATTTTGGCACCGTCTGTGGGGATGTCGCCTGTTCTGGTTGACTTCCCATTGTAATGGCCAAAGGAAGAGTTACTATGCCTCAAACGCATGATGCCAAACCTCGGATGGCCATGTCTCAACAACGGACTCATCCACTGCTCCTGTGATTAGAGCAGCCACTGGCTTCCCTCCAGCCAGCTCGATGTAATGGGCTCTCATTGCTAACAGCATCGGAGAATCACAAATTTGGCTCTAGCATCAAGAAAGACTCGAGCATATGATGGGGGAATTGACTAAAACAGTCACAATGCTGGTACAAGCACAAGCCCAGAATGTACAAGCACAGACTGAACCCGCCATACCCGAGGTTGAACATTTTGGCGAGATCAACCGGGAGTAAGTCTTGAATCGCCATCCGTGTGGTCAGGATGATGGACCGAGCCACCAGGTCCCTAGCCAGGAGCTGTGGGGCTTAGGTATCGTGGTGGAAGGCCTCCTTCAAAGAGTTAAGTGTTTGGAGGAGTACCCTCGCGCCCAAAATAACCAAGGGTGCTTTGGGGAGCGAACCCCTCTCTCTGGAGAGATCATGGAGGAACCCCTGCCAAGTAAGCTTAAAATCCCAGTCATCCCGCTGTATGATGGAGACAGCGACCCGTGTAACCATCTAGACCTGTTCAACATCCAGATGGATCTCCAAGCTTGCAACTCTTTGGTTAAATGTCGCGTCTTCCCTACTACCCTAGGCAAAGTCCCTCGAGCGTGGTTCAAGAGTCTCCCAGCTCGTAGCATCAGCAATTGGGAGAAGTGTCAGGAAAGATTTATTGATCAATATCAAGCACTGAGAAAGTGACTCGCACCCTCATACCACCTCGCCACAGTCTTCCAGGGCAAGTAGGAGGTGCTGAAAGATTATCTCGCTCGTTTCAGGCGCGAAGTCAATAATGTTGAAAAGTCCTCAGACGAAGCCATTCTAACTGCCATCTCTGTGGGACTTCGCAGGGATGGAAAGCTATTTAAGAGCCTGTACAAATCCCCAGTAGATAGCTTGGGAGAATTTTATGAGTGGGCCACGAAGCAAATCAGTTGGGATGAAACTTTCGGTCCGTAAAAAATTAAAACAGGTAGTTCGGCCCCGAACAAGAAAAGAAACAACCATGGAAGTGGGAATGACAACCCCGAGTTTCAATCCATGAAAAAGGGCAAGGATGAAAGGCCCCCATTCCAGGCTCATCACAGCACCTATAGTATCTTGTCAGATGCTCAAGACAAG
>JANHAO010021320.1:0-12543 GCA_026873985.1 Saraca asoca | reverse complement strand
CTTCATGAAGGTTGTAGAGCTATGTCTTAGCTTTCCTACAAGATAAGAATCACATTAATTGGACAATTGTAGCTCAAGTTATAGCTAGAATACAGAAACTACTAACAAGGCCAAATACTACAAAATTTTCTTTAATGATTCCAATTGACATTACACCATAAACATATAATAACACAGCTGAAATAAGTAAGTTTAGACCTTAAAAAGCTCAGTGAGAGGACAATCAAATGAGTAAAATATTTTATTATCATACATCCATAAAGGATACATCCGGGGGTGAGATGATTAAAAGCCTACCTCGTCGATACACCCACAGCGGATACATTTAGGGGTGAGACAAAGCAAAGCCTACCCTATTGGTACATCCAAAAGGGATACATCCAGGGGCGAGATGGCGTAAAGCCTACCTCATTAATACATCCATAGTGGATACATCCGACGGTGAGATGGTGCAAAGCCTACCCCATATTTACATCCATAAGGGATACATCTGGGGGCATGATGGCGCAAGGCTACCTCATTGATACATCCACAGTGGATACATCTGGGGGTGAGACAATGCAAAGCCTACCCTGTCAATACATTCACAACGAATACATCCAGGGGTGAGATGACGCAAAGCCTACCTCGTCAACACTTCCAAAATAGATAACACTTCATATGCGGAGATAGCATCGAACACTTAAATCCAACAAAGAGTTATAAACTCACTAAGGTGCAAAGATGCCAAAATAAACCTGACCACCCACTAAGCAATAAGATTGCTATGGCATAATCGATAAGGCATAACTCTCATATGACCAAATGGTCACAGCCCGCATGTGACTGAAAGCTCGCAACTTCTTTTTTCAGGCGCAGCTCACTCATGACGTGCTTAAATATTGCTTATTGGCTTTAAAGGAACTCAGATACTAAGGTTTATTATTAACTAAATATGGCTGATTGGCCGTTTGAATATCTTATTTAGTTATGATTTACAGGAGTATATGCTATCATCTGTAATATACAGAACATCCAGTATAGCATTCAAGAGTTACAAAGTAAACTCATTCATTAAAAAACCTCATTCAATGAGGTAAATTTACATATGAAGATTGGAAGTACAAAGTTAAAGCATAAAGCCTATAGCTATCGCTTCCATAAAAAAGAAGAAAACCGACCCCCAGGGGATGAACTCCAATCGACTAAATGATCAATGAGCATGATTACTCCTCAATCTTCTTCTTCTTATAGCCCTTCTTAGCCAGTGGTTCCTTTCCTAACTCATACCTAGAGTAATTCAAAAAACACCTAAAAGTCTAGTTGGCAAGGCTGAATCTCATGGTAGAATCGTGAGGAAGTAATCCAAGATCTGCACAAGACTCCATAATAACCAACTAGAAAAGTTATGCAGGGAAGTCATGTGCAGCAAGCCATTCACACCTCCTAATATATTGCAACAGACCATGCATGCCTCAAAGTGCTTCACCGGAAGCTGAATTATCAAAAATATGATAGGCTTAACTAAAGCATCCATTAGGATATACCGTGAAGAAGCAATAAGAGCTTCTCAGGCTTTATAAACTAGTTTGGGTTTAGTAAAAGACCTAAAGGATAATTGGTTGTTCCGGATCAAATGATCTAGAGAAAACAAGGCTACCATGCTAATAATCATTGATCATGCACAGTATGAGGCATGGCCTAAATCTAGTGAAATGAAAGAATTGAAATTTGTAATGATAGCGTAACAGAGCAAAGACTTTGATTGCATAGTGAAATTACAACTCATTGTCCATAAAGTGAACTGAGAGTTGGGAGGCTTATATTATAGGTAAAATTTGATCTCACAAAGCAGGCCAAAAGAAGCTCAATGGAAGCTAAGTCCAAGAGATTCAGCTTGCTAAGGTTACCTGGAAAGTGCCACCTCACTAATCACAAGGTCTAGATGTAAGGAGACTAAAGGATTCATCAAGAAATGAGTTGTCCCGCTCGAGCTCGCCTTACTAAGCGCGAGCTTGACCTTGCTAGCTAAAGGCCAGTAATGACCTTGAGCTAAAAATAGCTCATGAGATGCAACATATTGCCCAGCCAAAGGCTCAATAAGATAGAGCACCGGACAAGCTTACATCAGCCAACTAGTAAGGGACCTGCTACACAGAAAGTAACCTGCAGAAGCCAATTTACAGGAGTTTATACTATCTTGTACATCTAATATTTGATGTAACTTATTTACAATATGTAAAATTACACTTGTAACCTCTAAGCCTCTATAAAAAGGAAGAGGATGATCCTTCTAAGCTAAGTTGAAGTAGATATACTAAAACTTTGTAAAATTTCTTTTGGAATAATAAAAAGTTACTATGGATGTAGGAACCAATACTGCCTAGTTTTAGCCGAGCCACGTTAAAAATACTGCATGCCATTATTGTTCTTCCTCTTCACCACCTTTTATATCCTTCTCGTTTCTCAGTATATTAACCTAAAAGCAGTTTAGGATTCAAGAACTGATCTTGGTTGATAGGAATTTGGTCAAACCAGATTTTACCATCATCATTGGCGAAGCCTATGATAAGGAAGCCACATTAAGGTATTGTAACACCCCTTAGGGTTTACCTGATCAAATTTGAACATACATTCAAAAGCGTGATTAGATAACCACGGGCATGCTCCTCAAGGGTAAATCAGCCAGTTAAGTAGTTCTTAAAGAGTAGTTGACCAGTCAATACCAGGTCAGACAAAATACAATGCACAAAATTTAAGGTCTCAAAATCTTAATGTAGCTGGGTGTTAGCTAAAATAGAAACCTTATTGGGAAGAAGCCCTAGTGTAGTCTTCATTCTATAAACCCAAATTAGAGGTAAACTAATTAAACAAATTACGTCTTTAATTTCCTTAATCTCATCTATGAGTTTTATAATAAATTTTCTTGGTTAAGTTGTCTTCATTAGAGTATTTTAGCAATGCATCTAGGCCTATCTAGAGCCTACATGTAATACTAGAGATAGGGTCATGCATTGCATGATATAGAAAATCCATATAATTAGGTGAGTGCATTTTGCCCTTCTGGCTCCCTTTTTTCATATAAAGCTAAAATTTGAAAATTTGCCAAATGTTTTTTGATAATTAGATATAGGTAATGTAGTTACTAAATTAGTCTATGAGAAACAAGCCAGTAACATTGCAAACAAGAGAACGGGGATTAGACCAAGAATGAAAGAACTGATGAAAGCAGACTTAGGCTAAAACATATATGGGAAGGTAGATTTAAGTTAGAAATTAAAAATTGTTTTACTACATGATTATGTGTTTATTTAATTCAAATTATTTATGAAATAGGATATAGATGGGAACGTAGAAATGGTTTAGGTTATGGATTAAATTAGAAATCCTAGCCTTGCATATACATATATACATGACCATTATGAAATTATGAAAAGTTGTTAAAAATTAGTTTCTATGTTGTATATAAATTTATGATTTATGAATTCCAAATTCTATTTCGTTAAATTATTTTATGTTACAAAATTTGTCTAATTATCAATATTTATTTAATTAATAGAATTATTGTTTTCAAGAAGTAGTATACTTTAGTTGCATTAATTTTTTGTTTACTCAATTTAACATTCTTTATGTTATAAATTTCAACTCTTTTAATAAACTAAGTTTTCTTTTCAAGAAACGTATTTTATAGATATAGTTCATCACATCAGCATGTAGAAATTATCATAGAGAACAGGAATAAAATAATTATGTTTA
Source organism: Saraca asoca (assembly GCA_026873985.1). Lineage (NCBI taxonomy): Eukaryota > Viridiplantae > Streptophyta > Magnoliopsida > Fabales > Fabaceae > Saraca > Saraca asoca. Next base: position 8,808 of record JANHAO010021320.1, on the reverse strand, counting down.
TGAGGGTACTTAAGTATGAAAAAATAAGATAAAGTATGATAATAATAAGATATAAAAGGTGTGCATACGTATGTATGTATGTGAAGTAACAAGGGATATTAGTGGATTTATGTGCACTAGGAGATATACATGAAGTCTCCCTTATGATAGGGGGTTATAAGTAGGTGGTCTCCCATAGAACAGGGGATTATGGGATAGAGTCACTTATAAGACAGAAGGTCATGTGATAAGTGCCTTTGGGCACAATAGAAATGAATGGTCCTATGAGACAAATTAAAGGATATAATACGGAAGGATACAAGAATATTGCTCCCTTATATACCCTATTATCACTATGATAAAAGAAGAAGGGACTCTTTACATGGTCATCTGATATGACATAGTAAAGTAAAGTATGTGAGCTCTACATGATCATTGGACATGACTTAGGAGGGTAGATCACTAAGTTATTATACCTATCCCATTCATTAACATTTTTAGATTAATAAATTTGAAAAGATTATTCCAAATGAGAAGGTTCTCTAGAAATTGCATGTGCATGAAATCAGGTACATGGCTCTCTTGGTTATCTTTCAGTGGTTAGTATCCATCTAGTCAGATATTGGATCCTTAGATATGATTTATTATTTTTAGAAAATATTTTATTTTAATTTTAGAAAACTATTTATTTAAAATTATTTTTATTAAAATCTTGCATATCTTGAGTCTTAAATAAAGGGCCTAAAAGATATGTTTTCACATTTTTTTTTTCATGATTTCAAATTATAAAAGGATTTTTAGCAAAGAAATGCCTATGAGTTTGTAAATTATCATGGGGTGATTTGTGTTAATCACATCCCCAAATTTTGGAATATGGTAAAATGGTGTTAGAATAATGGTTCTATATCTAACATGTCATGTTAGGATTAGTGGGTATTGATTATAGTGACATGCTTTCAGGAGCATCCATTATTTATGTGGAATCCATTAATTTGAGTATTGGGAGTAATTAAGTCCACATAATAGAAAATAACATGAAATAGGAAAATTATTATATGATTATATTGGAAAACGATTAGATATTCTAGGAATGATGATTTTATCCATGAATGGGTACAGAAAATCATAAATGATAAGAGTACACCTAAACGTAAGTTAGAGTTAAATGATAAGAATAATGATATGGGCGATGAACAAGTAAATGAGGCCAAGGATGGAATTACTTGTAGGAATGAGAGTAGACTTTAAAGGATGATTTTACCTTTGATGAGTAGGAGGTAATAAAGATTAGATCACCCTTGCTTAACAAAGGTAAAAAGTTAAAACTTCACGTAACTCGGATAATTGTAAGTTAGAAATTAGGATTCATTGAAAACTCAATCACAGAGATGAAAATAATCCTAAACCTAAATAAGAGGGTCAATTTAGATAATTCTACTCTAAGTATGAGTTAGGCAAAATGAGGAAAAAAAAGTCAACTATAGGTCAACAGTCAATTAGCCTGATCAGATAGGCAAGCAGTTGACCAGACCCATAATGATCAGTCGAGGTAAATAGCCTAAATAAGGCTTGTCTCCTCATTTTCTCATTTTATACTAAACTTCTTGCAAAGATTTCTTCATTTTCTCTGATCTTTCTCTCTTGCAAAAGAGATACCCAGTGAAGCCTTACTCAAATTCCCTTCAAAGCCCTGAAAATCTTACCCCAAATGGCTGATCAAGCTTTAATTAACTTTAATGGTACTTTGTTTCTCGAGTTAAGCATAACATAGATATATTAGTAGACCATTAGGACCAAAGACATATTGGAAGGTAGGTTCCTTGGTTTAGGTTCCTATCATTTCTTCCACAGAAACCAAGTGCTGCAACCTCTAGAGCATTAGAGGTGGTTACAATTCATGGCATGTGATGATGCCTACCATATTGAGATTATCGAGCATTTTTACTTAAATTTGTGTAAAGTGTTTAATAACCTATATGTTTTACTTTCCTATAGGTGAGGGAGGCACATAAGTCTGATGATGGACAACATTCATTGGCTATTTGGATGCCCTGATATAAGAGTTACAGTTTAGAGGGTTGGAAGCTAGACCATTAGTGGGCCACTAGATATTTGACAACAGCTGAGGTAGGTCACAGATGAGGAGACTATTAAAGGTCACAATAGGCTATCCATCATCAATCTTCCCTTGATTTCTAGAGTATTACATAACCTCATCAGCTATATCATTCTACCCCAAAGGGGATATAAATCCTTACTTACTATATTGATATGCACATGCTATTAAATACACGAGCTGGACATCTATTCAACCTCCCTTACACCATTTTGATCCATATGCTAGTTATGGCAATGAGCACGTCCAAGGGTTCCCTACCTTATGAACTTGACCTTATTAGGATCCTCTAGTCATAAAGGTGTGAGTTTGGGTAATATGATGTGGCTTACCCTAAGCCCATGTCAATCAATATGTTTAAAAACTTTAGTTACAAATAAGTAATTGGAATTTGGGTTTCAAGAGCTTGACTGACACAGATAAGGTAGAGGAGATAGCTAATAGACGAGCTAGAGGAAAAGCTGGACCATGTTGTTAGCCAAAGACATGTAGACCCAGCCTAGGTCCCTCTAGAGTCACCTCTAATGTGCAGAGACATTGTGTGGAGTCACCCTAATTTAGGTATATGATTGACGAGTTATATGAGCTCATTTAGCAAATGAGCACCAAAGCTAACTACTATCTGGGTTATATTAAGAGGAAGATAAATGCCTTTAAAGGCAAGGTAGACCAGCTATGTGATGCCTTTTATGAGGATGATGAGGAATGATGAGTGATAGATAGCTTAGGATTAGGGTAGACTAATAGGATTTTATTTTCGGATGATGATTACATGACTAGGATCATATAGTTTGTTTAATGTTACTTTCTTTATTTACATTGCATGTGGATGATGTCACCTTATGGTGAAACTATGCTTCTAAATTCATTGAAGAATTATGCACTTAAAAAATTTCTTTCATAATTGTGTGAATTATGATCGAATGAATGCTATGTGTTATGAAATTCCATGCAAAGGAAAATAAAGGCATTTTAAGGAATGCTATAATTAAGAAAGAACAAGATAAAATGAATGCATGCTTGCCTACTAGGGACACACATAAGGCATGGCATGACCCAACTAGTGCAAATGCCTTGATAGGTACCTATGTTGTTTATAAATGTTATGCTATATGATATGATGAAAGTATTTAAAAATGAAAGGCATGATGTGTTAAAGACATGATATATGTATACGTGAACAAGCATCTAATATAGCTAGTATGCTTTATAGGAAAAAAGAATAAAGGATAGGATCATATTAACATGAGGCATAAAGAAGATGAGAACAAGGCATGAGACTTATGCATGTAAAATGTTAATATTTAACAAAATAAGTGATAACAATGGATTAGGATAAGGAGTAGGCAAGATACGATAAAAAGAGATTGAATATCAAGGACAAGAATCAAGAAAGTCAGAAAGCACCAAAGTAGTTTAGAAAGGGTTAGAGTAATGCAACTGAAGCATGATAGAAGGCATGATATCTGAAATGAGATCAATATAAATGGGGAAAAGGATTGGAGATGAGTTAATGATATGGATGAATAAGATTAAGAAATAAGACATAATTAAGGATCGGCTAGAAAAAAGGATGATATGTAGAGAAGTAGTTGAGGATAAGAAGTACAGACTAAGGACATAATGATTAACTGAACCTTTAAGATAGGATAGAGATAGACTCCTAAAACCTAGAAAGTGCACAAGGGACAATTTGAGGATGAATTTTATAAAGGGAAAATTTGTAACATCTTTTAGGGATAACTGATTGAATTGAAAGATGGCTATAGACGGGTTACCAGTTGACCATAAGCATGATCCTCGAGGTGGACCAACCGATTGACTAGTTCCTAAAGAGTGGTCAATTAGTCACTATCAAGTCAAGAAAAACCTAATGCACAAGATTAGAGTTCACAAATCCTAGTGTAGTTAGGTGCTAGCCAGAACAAAAACCTCATTGAGAAGAAGTTCTAGCATAATCTCCTATCCAGAGACCCAAATTCAAGGTAACTAACTGAACAAATTGTGTTTCTGATTTCCTTAATCTCATATATGAGTTTAGTAATAAATTTAATCAGTTAGGTTATTTTCATTAGAGTTAGTTTAGCAATGCATCTATGCTTAGGCCAAGAGCTAGATGTAATTCAGGTGAGTAGGATTCTTCTATCATGACTCCCTTTTTCATATAAAGCTACAATTTGAAAATTTGCCATATGTTTTTGATTGTTAGATATGGGTAATGTGGTTATAGAATTAGCTAATGAGAAATAGGCCAATAACATTGCAAGCAAGAGATCAGGGATCAAACCAAGAATGAAAGAATTGATGAAAGCATGCTTAGGGAAAAACATATGTGGGAAGGTAGATTTAAGTTAAAAATTAGGAATTGTTTTACTACATGATTATGTGTTTATCCAATTGAAAATATTTATGAAATAGGATATAGTATGGGAACGTAGAAATGGTTAAGGCTATGGATTAGATTAGAAATCCTAGCTTTGCATATACATATGTGCACGACCATTATGAAATTATGAAAAATTAGTTTCTATGTTGTATATAAATTTATGATTTATGAATTCAAAATTCTATTTCTTTAAATTATTTTGTTACAAAATTTATCCAATTATCAGTTTTTATTTAAGTAATAGAATTATTATTTTAAAGAAGTATTATACTTTGTTGCATTAATTTTTGGTTTATTCAATTTAACATTCTTTATGTTATAAATTTCAACTCTTTTAATAAACTAAGTTTTCTTTTCAAGAAACATATTTTATAGATATAGCTCATCACATCAGCATGTAGAAATTATCATAAAGAATAGGAATAATTATGCAAACCCTGGGTGTGCAAAAATAGACTGAGATCACTGCGTGACTTTAACAACTATATGAAAGAACCCAGAAGGAAAAGTCAGCTAGATAGATACATTGGTGCTCTGACTCAGCTCACTCAACCAATCAACGAATGAGATCAAGTGCTCGCCAAACATGTGAGAATTGTGATAGTCAACGACGCAGGAGCTTCTATTGAGCTGAGAGCTCAAACAGATCCAGCCAGAGAAATACCTCAGGTCGTTACTCCCATCACCTGGAGATAGAAGAGTTGTTCGAGAGGCTAAAGCAACTAAAGGAATGCCCTTAAGCTCAAGATGATCAAGCTCGCTGCAAGGGGAGCTCACCATTCTCCATAGAAATTGAAACATAGCCCCTCCCTCATAAATTTAAAGTTCCCACGATTTCGCCATATGATGGGGATAGTGATCCGTGCGACCACCTGGATGCATTCAATGTCTAGATGGACCTTCAAACAACTGATCCTCTAGTTAAATGTCATGTCTTCCTAACTATATTAGGAGGCATACCTCAAGCATGATTCAAAAGTCTCCTATCTTGTAGCGTCGGTAGTTAGGAAGAATGTCAATGAAAATTTATCAACTAGTACCGAGTATTAAAGAGGCATCTTGCACCTCTTTGCCACCTCGTAATGATCTTTTAGAGTAAGTATGAATCACTGAAGGATTACATAGCCAAGTTTAGGCATAAGGCCAATTTAGTAGAAAATCCCTTTGAGGAAAGCATCTTGATAACAATCTCAATGGGACTCTATAAAAATGAAAAGCTATATAAAAGCCTATATAAATCCTCAGTAAAAGATCTAGCTAAATTTTATAAATGAACTTCCTAACAGATTAGGTGAGAGGAGACCTTTGGCATAAAGGAGTCCAAGCAAAATGTGAGGTGAACAACCCCACTCAAAGCAAGAAGAGGAGCGATGAGAGTCAGAAGGATGACTCTAATATCCGGCTCGCGAAGAAGGCAAGAACCCAACGACCTCAACATCAAGGTTACTATGAAAACTATAGCATTCTATCTGACACTCAAGATAGGATTTTAGCCACAGAAAGAAATAAGGAAGATTTTGGTAAACCCAGACCCTTGAGAGCCCCTAACAAGTTTAAGGACATGAGTAGGTTTTACGCCTATCACAACAAGGTTAGGCATAACACCTCGGAATATTAGGCACTCAAGGATGATATAGAGGATCTCATTAAAAGAGGTTGCTTGCAAGATTATATGCTCCAAGCCTCTAAGCAGCAACCTTAACAATCATAATGAATCACTAATTGGGAACAAGGGCCTTCAGTTAGGACCATATTTTAATGTTATGATGTTGTTTAAAAGTTAATGAAAGGGCCTCAAATCTTTCTGTCTGATAATCTTCAACAAAATGTTATACAAGAAAAAAGTCATTCTGTGTTGACAAAGTCAAACTCGATATCATTGCCAGTTTTTTAGCTGAGGCACCTCGTGTGCTAAATTCATTACCAACTCATTAGTTGAGGTGCGGAGGTACTATAATAAATTCATTACCTGCCTAAGCAACAAGATTGCTATGGAACTGCACAACGAGATTGCTGTTTCACTAAGCAACAAGATTGTTGTTGAACTGAATAACAGGATTGCTATTCTACTGAGCAACAAGATTGCTGTAGAGCTAAGCAACGAGATTACTGTTTCACTGAGCAATAGGATTATTGTGAAACTGAGCAACAAGACTGCTATTCTACTGAGCAACAAGATTAGTGGCAAGGTCAAACTCGTATTGCCCATTGAGCAACAAGATTATTGTGGCATGGCCCATAAGGTGCAGCTCGCATACAACTTATTACTCGTAGCTCTCATATGACCTATTGCTCGTAGCTTACATGCAACTTACTACTAGATGTAGCTCTCATGTGACCTACCTAGACATTCCACTCATCACCAACTGAGACGCTCTGATGCTCAGATTCATTACTAATAGAAAAACATGACCGATTGGTTATCTAAACATTTCATTTAATCGTAATTTGTAGGAATTTATGTTATCATCTATGATATGCAAAACATCCAACACAGCATGCAAGAATCATGAAGAAAAGTTCATTCATTAAAAGCCTCACTTAACGAGGAAATTTACATCAAAAGATTCAAAGTACAAATTAGAGTAAGTCTACGATTATTATGTATAAAAAAGAAGGCTAGCTTCCAAAAGTTGAACTCTAAGTAGCTAGAGGACTGACAAGCACACTAGCTCCTCGATCTTCTCCTTGTCATCTTTCTCAGCTAAAAAGCTCCATCTTAGTTGCCTCTCCCCTAGCACTTAGAATTCAAAAGAAGCAAAAGAACATGGCTTGAAAGGCTAACTCCCACAGCATAACCATAAGGAAATAATCCAAGATCTGTGCAAGATCTCCCAGAATCCTCAAAGAAGAATTACCTAGAAAGACTTCCTATGTAGTAGGCCATATACATTTCATCAAAAAATCTGACCACCAGAAACATAGGGGGCTTTACTAAGGCACCCATTAGGTCATTCTATAGAGAAGGAAGAAGGGTTTTTCATGCCCTATATAGATTAGTCTAGCTTTATTGAAGAGTCTAGAAGATATCCAGCTATTCTCGATCAAATGGCTTAGAAGAAAATAAGGCTCAATGGCTATGAAACACGTACAATAGGAGGTATGGCTTAGAGTAGATGAAATGATAGACTGAACACAAGAACTTTAATTGCATGATGAATCACAAATAAAAACTTTTCTAGTAAACTACAATTCCTAGCCTGTAAAGCAGACTGAGAGTTAGGAGGACTAGTGTTATGGGTATTTTTTGGTACAATGCAAAATGGGCTAGCAAAGGCCCAGCAACAAATGAGTCCAAATAAGAAAAGCCCAACCTGTCCAGAAGCTAAGATCGTTCAAAGGCATCAAATCACTAGCTACAAGCTCAAAGCACATAGTGAGGCAGAAGTCTCGGCTTACTGAAGATGAGCCCTGGCACATATGGCCAACAGTTCGTCCTACACAAACTCACATCGCCAAAAGTGAGCTTGACGTCATTGGCCAAAGGTCAGCAATAACCCTAAGATAGGAGTCCTGACTCATGAGATGCAATATCTCGCCTAGTTAGAAGCTCGCCATGGGTGAATCCAAAGCAGACACCTTATCAAACCCAACTTGTGGGGCCAATCTACAAAAAGTAGCTTACAAGAGCCCACTCATAGAAAGCAATCTACAGAAGCTAACCTACAGTTTGTAAAAGTTATACTTGTCAAATACATATATTATTTGATGTAACAAATTTATAACTTATTAAATTATATTTATAATCTCCTAGCCTCTATAAAAGGGGGAGGAATAGATACAATAGGGGGCCTTCTAAACACATACTAAAACTTTGCCAAATTTTCCATAAAAATAAAATTATCCATAGATGTAGGAATCTAAACAAAGGATCTTAGCTGAATCACATTAAAATCTTTAGTGTTCATCTTATTTTTCCTCCTCTTTCTTGTTTTTGCTATTTTTGTTTTGCATTTTTACAACCAGATTACAGCTTGGGGGATATAAGAACTATTTCGATTGACTGAGATTTGAGTTTACCAGATTTCACCATCAACAAGAGTGGCTTTAGACCTCCAAGTTTGGAAAATTACACTTTTTTTTACATTTTTTTTATTTTGTTAAAAACTTTATATTTAGCCCTTCAAAATTAAAAGATTTTCATAAAAGTCCTTAACAAACTGTATTTCAGCCTCCCCAATAATTTTTTTCTTTAGCTTTGTTCTTGGCTTCAGAGGTTCATTAGTGAGCACCTTTCTCATCGCCACTATGATGCAGCCACTCCCAAAGCAATCCTAGCCACACTAATAACTATCACCACCACCACAGCCATAGTAGCCACTACCAT
>JANHAO010021319.1:0-12547 GCA_026873985.1 Saraca asoca | reverse complement strand
ATAAAAATATAGGGATATATTTATAAATATTAAAAAATATTATGCTTATTTGTAAATATATATTGTAATTATTATTTTTTCATATTAAAATAAGTACTCATAATATTAAATAATAGGACATAACAAATAATAAGCTGAAAATCGAGTTTGACACCCGTGTTGAAATAGAGAATGCGTGTTCGAACTTTTTTCAAATTATGGACACGACCTCGGAATTGAGCTTGACACGTGTGTCAAAATAAGGAACGGGTGTCCAAATTTTTTAAAATTACGGATATGGCCCTAACACGTTTCGTGTTGGTGTCGATGAGTGTTGGTGTCGGAAACATTTCTGACACGTGAACATGACTACTATATGAAGTGTCAGTACATCATAGTAAAAGTGTTGAAGAACAGCTTGAGTACAGGTTGGGTGCCAAAATGAATATGTGAATCTGAGACCTAAATCTAAAAACTAATTTTTTCTTTTTCTTTTTTTTTTCACCAAAACTTAATAAACAATAATAATGAAAAATAAATAAACCTAAAAACATCTCCCATAACTACTTTTTTTTTCCCTTTTTTTTAAGTCAAATAACTTACAATAACAAAATAAAATATAAATTTATATGAAAACTACAAAAATAATTCAACTCCATTTGAGATTATCAAAAATAGTATAATTCACAAGGTCTTAAAACGGATAATACCTATCTGATATCATATTGAGAAAATAATTACAGTTTAGAGAAGGAAAAAATAAAGAGATATTAAAGACAATTAAGAGAGAATATTAAAATATTATAGAATCAATAAGATAATTGAATTAAATAATATTTAACTATAATGCTTTATTTACATATAATTACTAAGAAATACAGATATACTAGAACTCTAATATCTTTAAATTTTAAATACATTACAAATAAGGTTATAATATAACTTAAGCTCATATCATAATCTAATTACTAAATAACCTTCAAACAATATAATGGTAATTGATATTATTTTTAGGATTTTTTTTGTTCTCCAGAGTTCAAATCAAAACGTTAAGTAGTTAGACACTCTTGATATTATAAAACGAAAAAAATGAGACTGACGAATGTGTCCAACAAAGAATATAGTCAAAAAGAGACTTGACTTGTTTATTTTTATCTCAACTTACATATTACTTTTAGTCTTCAAGCGATGCTTGACTTGAGTGGACGAATTTGACTCATCAGCTCAACTTACTTTTATTTTCTAGATAATACATATTTTTTTAAAAAAAATTTAAACAACAAAATATTAAAACTCTTTACAAGAAAATCTATATATGTATCAGATCATCTCATGAGTTAAAAGGATTGAATATTATGTAGTTTAATATTGATTCATTTATTAAATGAGATAATATTTATCCCATATAGCACTCATTTAATTTATAGATCTGATTTAGTAATTAGCCCAAAATTAATTCAAATTTCGAGAGTCTTTCAAATTGGTTCAAACCCATTGTCAGCTTTAACATTTAACAAGATGAGAGGCTGCATCATTTATAAATTGTAATTTATTTTCATATGCTTCTTCAATACTATACAACTCTCTTCATGCTCCTCCCTCTCTTTCAATTATGATTTTTTACCTTGTATCCCCTTCTTTCCTCACACCCTTTTTTATTCCAATAAACTTTTAACAAGTGGCATTATATTGATGATTTTTGTTTCATAATTTTATGTAAAGTTTTATTATAAAAGTACAAAAATTCATGTGTTGTAAATATTATTAATGTTGAAAAAAATTCTTAAGTAAATGTGTTTGTCTTACATAAAATACCTCCAAACATCATAAATTTAATGCTTAATATATTAAATTTCAATGCAAAAAAATTCAATTTTGTTAAAAATAGCATGTGAAATGAGTCTTGATGGAATTATTGACCTTCTGTAAATATTAAAAAGAAGAAAAGAAATAATAAAAAATAAAAAGAGTGGATGAAAGCAGCTTCTTGCTTGAGATGCGCAATAAAAATCTATAATTTTGCGCTCCCTTCAAGCATATGACTTCTTTTTACACAATCCTCTTCATTACATGAATATAATACGTTATCATTGAATTTGAGTTATAAAATAATATCATAATAAAAATAATCTTGTCAACAATTTATGCTTACATTCCATAATCATATTTTATCATTAAAAATTTGAGTTATAAAATAATACAATAATAATAAAAAATAATTAATAGCAAGCTTGTATATAATCAAGAGTCAATCTTGGTTATTTGAACGTAAGATTATAGGGCTAACCTCCATTTACAGTAATCATGTCATTAAGATTTCTTGTTTAATAGTAATAAATGTCATCAATAATTTCATGACGATGATGTGAAAAGACAGTTGCTTTAGAAAGGAAAATGACATAAAAATATATGATATTTGACTTAGCATTTGGAATGCACCAAAAATCACTTAGCTAGCATTAGGTTCGAGCTATTTTCGAAATAAATATAAAAATTTACTATTTGCTTATAAAAATCGAAATCTTTTCAACAATGATTACAAAACATCGAATATAAAATCAATCACTTCGGTTGTACAACATTTGCATGAAGAGTATGATTGTTTATACTCATTCTCCATTTCATATTAATAAAGTTTATTGATTCGGTATTTTTTTTAAATATTTTTTTGATATAAATATCAAATTATAAATAACATTTCTTTTATGTAAAATATAAATTATAAAATCTGTGATATAATAATTTATCACATATATAAATTAATATTATGGGTGATATTTTAAGGTCTCTTTGAAATATAAGAAAATTAGAATTTATGTAAATATAAATTCATGAATAATTTATATATAATTTTAATTTCAAATATATCAAACTTTTAATTTTTAATAATTTATATATAAATTTTATAACTTTTAAAAATAAATTTTTCTAAAAACACACAAATTTTTAGTATACTCTAGCAAAACCCAACAATTACTTTCCTTACGCATCACAACAGCCATGTGAGTGTCACAATCCTCTTTTGCTATGAAATAATCTTAGCAGTAAGACATCGATTCACCTTTTTCTTTCTTATTCTTATTGGCATTCATTATCATCACTTTTGTACTCTGACCAACAAGCATGTGGGTCCTCTCTCTGTCCTCTCAAGTTACACATCATCTCTATCACATCCAATAGACTCTCATAATATCAAATCGCCAAAGATGCGGACTAACATTTGAACACGTGTACGATGATTAACATACAGATATTGTAAGATCAGATGTACCGTATCCCCGACTCCTACCTCGAAATGACATTGATTGAAGAGGGGTAGCGTCCTGCATAAAAGAACGTTACTTCCTCAGAATATGCAAACTAATAAACAAGCAAGCCACTCCAAAGGAAAGCGTGCATTTTCAAATAAAAAATTAATACAAGGATTGAAAAAGGCAAAGGAGTTTTCATTATTGAATTTAATTTTAATTTTACGATTTACATTTTATTCAATCATCTATTTATATATTATACATTGTTAAATTTTTTTATTTATTAATGATTATTTATAATCATTTTTATTTTTCAATAACATAATATGTTTTTATTCAATGACAATATTAAAAGATTTACACTGATTTATCTATTATTAATATAAAATTTTGCAATATTTAACACTTTGAGTATTAGATGTTATTATAAACTAAGAATAATTCAAAATTTTAACGAAAAGAGCTTAACGATATTTCTAAGAATTAAACTTTGATTCATTGTGAAAATAAAAAATCAATTTTATGTTATTATCTATTTACACATTATGATATTGTTTAAAAATGATAAAAAATTCTTATATTTGTCATATTGTTCAAAAATTAAAAATGATTAAAATTGTTACTAAAAATTCAATGGACATTACTTTTCTAATTACATATTATGTTCTAAAAATGATAATATTTAAACTCCTTGTTTGTTGCAATATAGTATTCAAGTGACAGCGTTAAATTTTTACATACTACGAGAGCATCAAAAATAAAAATTGTGTTGTTTATGGTTATCAAAAAAATCAAGTCATGACTTTTACGAGATTAATAATTAATTTTAATACCATCAATCGGTGGATTATTAGCAATTTGTCATTTTGCATTTACATAAAATCAAATCATAACCGTTGAATTTAGAGACTGTGTCACCAATACTCATAGTCAACACTGTGTCAGCTTTCCCAGAAAAGAGAGCCTCTTTCTTTGCAAAAACCCCACTTCACTACCACCTTTCCTTCTCTCTACTCAGCTTCTTCCATTCATGGCGGTGAAGAATATCTTCTCTCTCTACATTTTCATCTCCTCCTTCTTCTTCTTCAACAGTAAAGCCAGTTCCTTGACAGAGCCATTATCTGCACCATTACCTTCTTCTTCTTCAGATGTTGAGCTTGTGTTAGGAAAAATCAGAGCTTCGTTACAAGGTAACGATGAAAATCTTGTGTTGTCTTCATGGAATTCCTCTGTGCCACTTTGCCAGTGGAGAGGCCTAAAATGGGTAGTCTCCAATGGCCCTCCTCTTTCATGCAGTGACTTGTCCTCACCACAATGGACCAATCTTTCACTTTTCAAAGACCCATCTTTGCATCTTCTCTCTATTCAGCTTCCTTCTGCTAATCTGTCTGGTTCACTCCCCAGAGAGCTTGGGGAGTTCCCCATGCTTCAAAATCTCTACCTTAACATTAATTCCTTGAAAGGAAACATACCTCTTGAGCTCGGTTATAGTTCTTCCCTCTCTGACATTGATTTGGGTGATAATTTGCTAACTGGGGCTTTTCCTCCATCGATCTGGAATTTGTGTGAAAAGCTTGTTTCCCTTAGACTGCATGGAAATTCACTTTCTGGGTCTCTCCCAGAACCGGCATTGCCTAACTCTTTTTGCAAGAATCTGCAATTTCTTGATTTGGGTGAAAACAAGTTCTCTGGGGATTTTCCAGAATTCATTACTAAATTTGGTGGGCTAAAACAGCTTGACCTGGGGAATAACATGCTTGTGGGTTCAATTCCCCAGAGTTTGGCAGGTCTAAGGCTTGAAAAATTGAATCTTTCTCACAATAATTTTAGTGGGGTTCTGCCATTCTCTGGAGAATCCAACTTCAAATTTGGTGTGGAGGCTTTTGAAGGGAACAGCCCTGCCTTGTGTGGGCCCCCTTTGAGAAGTTGTGGTGGGAATTCTAGGCTGAGTTCTGGTGCAATTGCTGGTTTAGTTATAAGTCTGATGACTGGAGCTGTGGTTTTAGCTTCTTTGCTAATTGGTTATATGCAAAACAAGAAGAGGAAGAGCAAAGGAGAGAGTGAAGATGAGTTGGAAGAAGAAGAAGATGATGATGATGAAGAAAATGGAGTGAATGCTGTTGGTAGTGGTGAGGGAAAACTTATGTTATTTCAAGGTGGTGAGAATTTGACATTAGATGATGTGTTGAATGCAACTGGGCAAGTTATGGAGAAGACATGTTATGGGACTGTTTATAAAGCAAAGCTTACTGATGGAGGGACTATTGCTTTGAGGTTGTTGAGGGAAGGTAGCTGCAAGGATAGGGCTTCTTGCTTGCCTGTGATAAAGCAGTTGGGTCGAATTCGCCATGAGAATTTGATTCCACTGAGAGCTTTCTATCAGGGGAAGAGAGGAGAGAAGCTGCTTATTTATGATTATCTCCCTCTAAGAACACTTCATGATCTTTTACATGGTATGTTTGATACATTATCCTCTCTTTATTCCCCTTTGCATTTTCTTTTATTACTTTTGTAGTTTACTCTTCATTTTGTTCATTTTGGCAAGTAATATTGCACAGTTCACTCTTCTTGTACTGAACTGATTGTTCAAATTCTCTAAATGCTTGTTAGAGTCTAATTTCAATAGGATTTTTTTCATACTCAAAGCACCTGTAGTCCTTAAAGTATCCCCATACTAAAATTAAAAGGATGATTTTTTTTTTTTTTATGGCTAGGTTGATATAAGTTCCCTTGTCATAAGAAAATGTATTTTAATAAAGAAGGTAATCTTCTTTGTTTAAAAGTTTTGAACCCATCATTAATAAAATTTGAAACTCTATGAAGTCTTTGCTAGAGACATAAGCTTCTTCTACCTGAAAGACTGAAAAAGGCAATTGTATAACAGTTATTATGGGAGTTACTTTGCGCTACAATAACGGTCACTTAGGCCCTGATTCCGGCTCAAAATGCTCAATGCTTTTATTTCTTAGACACAATTTTCCCCCAAATTGATTGTATGTTTCTGTAAGTTTCTCAATGTAGCAAAAACGACTTGTTCTTTACCTGTACAGTCATAATAGGTCTGTGTATGTGAATCCTAGCAAGCCATTATCCACAATACAAGACAACAAAGACTGTAAGTTGGAAAACCTTTTAGTTAAATCCTAGGAACCACGAATAGGATTTGGAATATGGGTGCAATTGGACATGTATATAGGGACATGATAAATTCTGATGGACATGTTTGTGTAAGTAATACAAGAGATACTGTATATACAGCAACAAAAACCAAGCCTTATCATTTCAGATATAATATATATATATGTGTGTGTGTATATCAGAAAATATTTTATATAGAGAGAACTTTAATATATATTTGGTATAAGTTAAAGATTTGGAGATAATAATGGCATGGATACTTCTGTAATAATTTTTCCCACTATGTTCTGAAATAATTGAGCTAAAATTCCATGAATGCGATACATTGACCAATGTGAAGTATCCATTCTTAAACCCAATCATAGTTCTGCATTTTAACTATTTTAGTCTACAATCTTTCTTGACCCTTTTACCATTGTAGCTTCCTTCTACATCTATCATATCCTTAATGGTTAATCATAAGATCTCACATGAGAAACTTTCTAACACTGGTATCTCACTGTCTCTTCATCTCATGTGGGGCAGCTGTCTCTGCATGCAATTATTGATCTCCCTTTTATATGTCACTGATTTAGAAACAAGTGACATAAGAAGAACATACAAAATACAAAAATATGCAGGATGGGGTATGTCTTGTCTCAATCAGACTGGAAACTTTCATTTTAGAATACGAAAAATATTGATTTATAAGAAAAATAGTTGTTGCCTTCCTTTCATGAGGCCTTTTGGCAGCCACTAATGTCTATGTATTATGTAGAAGGTAATAAGTAAGTTTCTGTATTGAAAAAGGATATGGATAGAGTGCGATTTATCTTCTTAGGGATTAATACATTAGAATAAAAAAAAGGGAAAATGACATGTTGCAGTTAGAGAACCTAAAGAGCTGCATGTTTGATCTGAAGACTAGAGTTTGGCATTGACTATTCTCTCAATTTTTTGTTTTCTACAGAAACAAAAGCAGGAAAACCAGTGCTGAACTGGGCTAGACGACACAAGATTGCATTGGGAATAGCCAGAGGGCTAGCATATCTTCATACCGGACTCGATGTTCCAGTTACTCATGGGAATGTAAGATCCAAGAATGTGCTTGTAGATGAATTTTTTGTTGCCAGGCTCACTGAATTTGGACTTGATAAGCTAATGATTCCAGCTATTGCTGATGAAATGGTGGCGCTTGCCAAGACTGATGGCTACAAGGCTCCAGAGCTTCAAAGAATGAAGAAATGTAATTCTAGGACAGATGTTTATGCGTTTGGTATATTGCTGTTGGAGATTTTGATTGGGAAGAAACCCGGCAAAAATGGGAGAAATGGTGAATTTGTGGATTTGCCTTCAATGGTGAAAGTGGCTGTTCTGGAGGAGACAACAATGGAAGTTTTTGATGTGGAAGTTTTGAAAGGGGTAAGGAGTCCAATGGAAGATGGGCTGGTACAAGCACTGAAGCTGGCAATGGGTTGCTGTGCTCCAGTGGCTTCAGTGAGACCCAGCATGGAAGAAGTTGTGAGGCAGTTGGAGGAGAACAGGCCAAGGAACAGGTCTGCATTATACAGCCCCACAGAGACAAGAAGTGGAAGTGGGACTCCATTTTGAGCTTTGAATTACTAAATGCTACATCAAATTTGAGTTTTTATTTATGTTGTTTAGCTGTTTCTCATTATGGATGCAAATGTAGTGGATGATGGTAATATTTTTTTCTAGAGGTGTCTCTAGGGATGGAAAATGAATTAATGATCCCTGTAATTTTATAAGCCCGCAAAATAGCTTCTTTCAATTCAAGTTAATGTTAATTCAAACTCAAATCTTGTGTTTGCCACATTCTTTTTCTCTTTGTTCCTAAAGACAAATTAAGTATACTTCTTTGCATGAACATAAAAACGATATTTCTAACAAGATAAAAACAAAAAGTTACTAAAAATGCAAAATCATAGTAAGAGGAGAAAATTTCTATGTAGACATACACGACAAACTCTTCACTAATACATTCTCTCTCTCTCTCTTTTTTTTTTTAAAATTTTTTTTGCCCAAGTCATTGGGATAAATCAAGGATCTCCTAAATAAAGAAGGGCACACGGATACTGAAATTCATTCTTCAGGGCACTAGGGGACCAGACCAAAAACAAACTAGAGGGTAAGGGAAGAGTGGAATAAGTTTTCCTTGGAAATTAAAGGGCAAATTCTTCCACAGATGAAGCAATCCGAAAGAGGGAAATGGCTGCTTCTATCCAATCGTTGTTGTCAATTTGATAACAGATGACACCATGTAGAAAAAAATGTGAAGTTTTTTCCCAGTTGTTAATTAGGGGACAGACAAACAGGGGATTTGACCATAATGGCTGCAAACTCATTCAGTACATCTATAAGGGAAGGGCGAAAGAGTGAAAACTTTTCTTTCATCCTTTCCTTTATCATCATCTTTCTTTTTTTTACTATTTTTTGGTTTTTTTTTTCCATATATATATTTTTGTTGCTGATAGTATTCTGTATTAACATGAGTTGCCCCTGCGGCAGTTAAGAACACCAGCACCAGAGGTAAGAGCACCAACCAAGGAAGAGGATTTGGCACTTAAACTAGAGGCTCTGGCATAGCTTGCTGCAGCTCCAGCTCCTGATGAAGTGAAGAAGGCACCATTCAACATAAGGTCTCCTTCTGACCTCCAATTCCAATGCTGCCATATGCTATTTGCTGTTTCCACCCTCTTTGTTACCTGCATGCCCACAGAATTTTTCACATTTTCAAACATGAAATTTTTATCATCCTGCAAAGATAGTTTTCTGTATGATTAATACAGATAGAGGTTTTAGTTTTTACCTCCTTGGCAAAAGGGTTCTGAGGGGCAAGGTATCTGTTGCCCTGGCTGTTAATTGTGGGATTAGCACTGCCACCAATTGCATACATTTCCCAGTGGGTATAGTCATTGTTTACCACATGGAAATACCCATGCCTACACCTGCATTGGCATTGAACCATCCACCATCGTTAATTACTAGTTAGAAAATTTATAACCTTGGCTTCGTTTAGCTAGAAAATGTGAGTTGGGATAGCCATATTTTGTCAAAAAGGGCCTAAAAAATCCAACAAGGAATGGAATGGATCTGGGAAGCGGCCCATTTGTCAATTTCTGAAGGGGGCCTGCTAGAGCCCAAAATGTTTTAAGAATAAGGCATACGTTCTAGCCTACATACATCCACAACACTAGGACAAGGAAAAGTTTGTTCTAGAAAATTTTTTGCGGGGGATCTGATATAAAATGCACATAAGAAAAAAAATAATAAATATCGATCTTTGTGTGGTAGTTGGCTCCATAAATATTATTTATATTTTTTTCTTCAAATAGTATACTCATATTTACATAAAATATTTTTTTGTTGTAGGAGTATATACACACCTAAAATAATTTGAGTTAAATTGATTCCAATTAACTTTGATATATGGAACTAATTTAATTCAAATTTTAAAACCCTATACAGTTTTGAGTTGAGTTGCACCAAAATGGATGAGAAACGATCTTTATTCTATTGATAATGACTTTCTTGGACTTTGACTGAAAAAAAATGACTTCCTTTGGAAGTGGACATGTTTCATATGAGGTGAGAAATTAGAATATGTTACCTTGGCATTCTTTGGATAAGACCCTCGCCAAAGTGGTTGTAGGCAATGGTCACTTGCATCTGCTTATCTCTTACGTAAGAGTCACTATGACCCAATAGCATAACCTGCATAATTCATAACCCACGAACAAATACTTAGGCCTTCCATTTCTTTTAATTACTAGAATCAACCATCTAAAAGATTGACCGAACATTATTTACCTCATTGTGGTGGGTGAAATAGTTGTTCGAAATGGTAATGGCTGTTGAGCCCATAACAGCATCAATAAGGCCATCTGCACAATTAGACAGCGAGTTGTGGTCAATCCAGATGTGGCTTGAACCAAAGATGGAAATTCCATCCCCATCAGTCAAAGTCCTCCATCCATAATGCGATGGCGAGCTACGAACCAGGGCGTTACCAGTCCGCTTGCAGTCATGGATATGCACGCCATGGATGATAACATTAGTGATGAATTGGATAGTAATGCAAGCCCCATAAGCAATGTGCACATTTAAGCCGCGGCCATCAATGGTCTTGAAGCTGTTCATAATCAGTTCTTGCTTCAATGTGATCACCATGTCCCTCTTGAACACAATCCACAGTGGCCTGTCTTGAATGACGGCGTGCCGGAGAGTGCCTGGTTTGGGATTGACGGGGTCGTCGTCGTTTGGGTCAGTCACGACGTAGTAGCTTCCGTCGCGGCCGCCGATGGCGTTGCGTCCGAATCCAATGCCACAATCAGCCAAGCGCTTGCGGCGGAGGTACCACCGTTTGTCACAGCGCCAGCAATCGTCAATTGGATTACCGGTCCCGCATGAGAAGAAACCCAAGTTCCTTCTTTCAGTATGATTGCGTATGCTCCTGTTGAATTCAATGATAAAATCAGAATCTTTTCTTGCTTTTCGTCATTTGCATTGACATCACCAGGTGTTTGAAGAAAAACCCAAAAGAAGATTACCATTATCGATTGCTACTTCTCTTGTATTAAAGTCACAAGCATGTGGAACTAGTTTATGTTCTTTATTATTATGTCACATATTATTGGATCATGTGGGTATGTAATTATCTATATGGATAGAATGATACGGTCTATACGGAAAATGGGAATGAACCAATTTCTGCCTAGCACTAGGGGCGTCGGTGGTGATTGTCTAATTATCAAGTTGGCTCTCATTTAATAAGCTTATGGATCTCTGGTTGAATAACTTATAATTTGTTTGGGAGAGAAGCTGAAATTCAATTTGATTCGCTCGGTATCACTCATTGGATATTCAAATTCTGTTAAATGTAGAGTAAGACATTGGGTGAATAAAAAATATATGACTAACATTACTCGGACACTGCAGGAACAAAAAAAAAAACAACTGTGTAGGAAGTGTTATGGTCTGATCTGTCTTTTGGAGCTTATGCTTTATAGACAGGCTAGAGAGAGGGAGCCATTCATGTGGTTTTGCCCCCCCTCGTTGAAAGATGTAAGAACTTGTTAAATTCCAAACAGTTTGAATTGGAACATTGCATTTGGTTCTATGGATAGATCAAATCATGATCCGTGAGGGCAATTAAAAAAAAAAAAAAAACAAAAAAGGCAAGAGTTCTCATCAATGATTAAATTATAGGTAGGACCATATAATCATGTAGAATGGATGAAAGAATCAGAGGATCTATATATAACCTGGGAAGGATGATTAACAAAAAGCACGAACAATTCTTCCCCTTTCCAAAAGTACATATAGAAATATTACACCATCTAATAAAGAATATGAAATTTGTAATGAGACTCAATTTTTTTTAAAAAATGTGAGAATAAAGATAGAAGATAGGATGTGAAAATAACAAAATTGCATAAAATACTAAATGTCATTAACCAAAAATTTGGTATACCATTCCATGAGTAAAATTAAATGTGTGTAGTCAGATGGCAAAATTAACAGTGAATCACTTCATTAATCTATCAACCAGAAGGTATAATGAGGGACACTAAAAGTGGAATACCATAATCACATTCACACCCCAATAAGATTAGAAGTATTAGTGGTTTTCTTTGGTATTGTATTAGTTGTCAGAATTGCTACTAGAAAGCGACTGTAACCTATTGGCCACCAATGAATGTATTTAGGACGGCAGTAAAGTCTAAAATAAAAACAAATGAGATTCTGGTTCTCTGCAATCAATTTATGAGAGAAAGTATTAAAAAAAAAAAATTAGACTGCGGAAAATTTTTCTATATCCATATAAAAGTTATCGGTTTCACCCATAAACATTGTGTCTATTTCTTTTTAAATTGACAAATAAAAATGCAAGAAAACCATATTCTATAAAGAATGTAAAGAGAAAGTTACATAATTTAAGATATATATATATATATATATATGAGATTTTTTTTATACATTATAATAAAGAAGTTTGAATTTTCAAACTTCAAATATATTATTCAAACTTCTCCTCAACAGACTATGCTACACTTAGGGGGCGTTTGGTACACAGATTTTTTTTTTCATTCCAGGGAATCATATTTCCTGGGAATCATGTTTCCTGGGAATGTTAAAAATGTGTTTGGTTTACTTTAAACATTCCTGGGAATCTTAGA
>JANHAO010021318.1:0-12551 GCA_026873985.1 Saraca asoca | reverse complement strand
GGAAAGGAGGAGAAGGTGTTGGTGGCCCAAACATGGAGCTGACCGGCATCAGTCAGGACAAGGTTACCGGTTTTAAGGAGGGAAATTTTTGAGCGCTTACCGTTCACAGGTTGGTCACGGTTTTCCATCCAAACAACGGTGGGGTTTTTGGTGAACCAGATGGCAAAACAGAAGGCATTTTCGCCGACGGGATAGAAGCCGGCAGAAAACACTCCATCTGGTGAAGTGATAATGTCTTCTGATGGATTCTCCACTGAGAGGGAGAGGACACTACTTGATGATGAAGATGAGTATTGAAAAGACAAAAACCAAAGGAGAAACACCAATAAGATTGTAATAGCCATTCTTGTGCAATGTAGAGTGATGTTGCTCCACTACAAATGCCTATCTCTTATTTATGGAGTTAAGCTCGTGATGTATATAATTAATGAGAACCGCAAATTAACATTTATGAGCAGTTAGCGGGTAATTTCAACATAATCGTACCTATCTAAGAAATTATCCAATAAATGTATTGAAAAATTACCACATATAAATAAATTTAAATATATTATTATCCAACTCATTATATTCCAAAGCATGACTCTCTCCATATAATGCCAACTATATATTTATCTACCGATACAAGGTTTTCTCCATTTTTGTAACACATTAATAAATAAATTGAGCTAGTAGCAAGTTTATAAAAATTGTGTTAGTAGTATATAATCTATTGTTTAGAATCCATTTTTATTGCTAGAAGAATTTGCAATCTAGAGGACTGCACGTAATTTAAATTTTACGTTGGGGCCAAAGCATATTTTTTAATTTCCTCTTTCTGGTAAACTATAGTGAGAATTTAAGTGTTTGTCGAGGGTCAAAGTGCAACTTTCCCTTTCTTATTTTTCTTTCTATTTTTCTTTTCCCCATCCTTTTTCCTTATTTCTAGGTGCCAGATTTTTTCTCTCTCCCTGAAGACCGATCTCTACTTTTCTTCTTTATCTTTTTCCAATGTCGAAGCTACCACCACTCCTCTAGCAGTTCTTCTTTCTTTTTCCTCCATTGATCATTCCTCAGTTCAACTCCTTCATTCGCTACCAACTGCTTCATCTTCTTCTTTCCAAAAAACTTCTTAGCTCGGAGGTAGCAACAGCTCTCGATGATCACTTCCTTCGAAACTTTCTAATCAACTGCTGCCAATCAGCTTTCTTCGTCAGCAACACTATCTCGTCCATGGAGCTTGCTAGAGTAAGTCATGAGGTAATTGAACTACTCTGATTGAGGGCTTCCTTGTTTGGCCACCTCAAATCTCCTCTGTTTCTAGTGATCTTTCCAACCATCGTGGATCAGCCTGGCTTAATTTTGTGCTCCTCCTTTAGCTACCACCGATCAACGGTGGTGGTTACTCTGCTTCAACTCACTTCCTCCTTCTTCCTGATTAGCCTCTGGCAAGCTTGCCTTTTTTTCTGGGTGATTTGCTTATTACCACCACCATAAGCAATGGGTTGGCCCACCTTTGGCCAATGATATCTACAACTTTATCCTCCTTAGACAACAATTTTTTTCCTCACTGGCAGCGTATTGCAGATTTCTAGTTAGCCGTCATCGCTCCCTTCACCGGTGTTGACCAACCACCCATCACCCTTCAACAACCAACAGCTTCATTCTACCTTCTTCTTGCTTATCTGATAGCACACTCAAACCCTAATAGACTACTGGATAGTGAGTACCTTCTAACCCCTTCTTAACTTAGAAATTTCTTATGCATTTAGAATGCATTGGTTTAGTTGGAAATTGATCCTAAACAGTTTTGATTAGTGTTGGCTGCTAGGGTATCAATTTAGTGTAATTCAAGAAAAAGAAATTTGGGATTATCTTACTATTGAGATGAGTAGATAATCCTACTCTTTTTATGAATCCCTTATTACAAAATAATAATTTTGTTACTTGGAATATTGTAATTTTTGAATATCTAAAATATCAAAGGTAGTTTGCCTTGAAATTATAACCATGTGTTATGTATATATGAATATGAATTTCTATAGCATATCTACTCTTTCTATATTGAGTATTACTAATGGAACTTATGACTGAATTATTTTGCTTTATCGGATTTCAGAAGTTATTGAACTATACGTTACATAAAATGAATGACAACATTTTCTAATCACTGAATTCATGAATTGATTGGAATTTGCTTCTTATTTCTAGATATATCTAGTAGTTTAATATATTTTGGTTGATTAATTATTTTTGAAAACCTGAATCCATTAGAAATTCCTTTAGAGAACTTCCAAGTGCACTTATGAGTACAATTATATCTATTGGAGGAATAAGGGGGTATATCTGATAGGAGCATAAGGAGTATGATGTTTAGGTAGGGTTACCTTTGGGAATTATCCTTTGGATTCCAATGGCAATCAAAAATTTGGAACTTTTCTAATACCAGACTGTTTGAAAATTTGAAAGCCCTTAATGATTTTCTTATGTTCATATTATGTTGAATAATTTTCATAATGTTATACTCTGCCTTAAATTTTGACTTAATGATTATTATATCTATAGATTTGCTTTCCAGATAAATTAAAGTTTCCAAATTATTAGATTGCTTTTAAACTGTCGACTATATCCTTACAAAGGTATGTTTCACTACTTAAATTCTAAATATGATTTGCAAACTAAATTTCATATTTTTCCAAGGGATTATTTGCTCACTGAGTTTATGTGAAACTCACCCCATTTTATTTTATGTTTTTCAGAGCTTGAGGTTTCTCCTACCATGCATCCTCTTCCACTTGGTCTAAAGTCTCCTGCTTGAGTGAGTAGATTCCTTCTTGCAGAGCTTAAAGGTATAATAGTGGTTTGATTTTGGCAGTTGGTATGGTTGAAATGTACATGTGGCTTGTCTATCTGTTGCCTAATAGATTGCAGACATTGTATGTTATAGGCATTTTCTGGAAGTATATTTTGGCCCGGCCAAGGTCCAATAAGAGGCACAGTTAGTCAGATGGAGGCCCAAATCGGAGCACAAGGTCGTTGAGTGAGGACCCTAGATTGTCGAGCACGAGCTGGAGACACCTTGTGATGTCATGAGCAAAAGAACGTAGCTCACCGAGAAGGCTTTTAACCCCTCAGCGAGAAGTCCATTACCCTCATGAGAATGACCAGGCATGGATGATGAGATCGGTCAAAATCGTTAGCTCACCCACTAACAATGGATACTTGTACGGAGCCCAGTCAGTAATCCAAGGCACATGTCTCCAACTGACAGCTCAGCCTCCCAAACTTACACATCAGCTCCCTAGAAGTCCAACAATGATTTGCCCAGCATTAATTACTTGATGCCTAGTATTAAATGTCCGGAACAACAAAGATAATCATTTTATTGCTTATGAAATTACACTTGTAACCCTCCCCCTTTCTATAAATAAAGAGGGGAGGTCACCATGAAGGGAGAGAAAGCACACACAAGTAGAAACTCTACCAATATTAAGAGTGAACATTGTTCATTGTGAAAAATCTCAGCTGTTGTATTCATACTCTGTAAAAAAACAATTTCCTTAGTGCATAATTAAAGATGAACATGGACATAGGGGCCAATTGGCTTTAGCCGAACCACGATAAACTCTTGGTGTTGCTATTTTTTCTTCTCTTTTACCATATTCTTTCACTATTTTCTACCACGTTTAGCTTGCAGTCAGGGGTAACATTGAACTCAAACTAGTTGACCGGATTTTGATGTCAACATTTTCGTGATAAAAAAGGGCCCCACTCACATTCTTCAATCTCAGTCTCTGATAAGCTGTTTTAGACACAATGGCAAGAGGAAAAGCTACCAGGAGTCCAAAAGTTCCCACTGGGCAACCCAAAGGTCAGATGCAACAACAGAGCACAGCTGCTCCCAAGATGGGTGCCAATACTGGCATAACCTCCTTTGTCTAATAGCAACCCATAACCCATGAAACTGATGAGACTTAGACTTGGCAATAGTGTCAAGAGGTACTTGACCGATACCAGGAAGCACTAGAGAATACTATGAAGGAATTGGCTGACATGGTTCAAGCGTTGGCTCAAGCGCACGCTCAAAGTGCACCAAGGCAAGGTGAAGTGGTTGTACCCAAGAGTGGACATTGCCAACCAAGGACTCAACATGAAGAGCAAGCCAGGGTTGAGCGTCACTGAACTGGCTCGCTTCACTCATCCAATTCGTGGCTAAGGTCTGAAGTCCATTGAGTTTAGAAAGGTGAGGAGGATGATCAACAAGGTGAAAGCTTGCATCAAAGTGAGAGCTTGCATGAAATTGACAGTGAGCAAGAGATAGATCGCAACTCCTCCGATTGCGAGCACAATAGGAAGCATAGGACTTGTAATCGACATTCTTGCAATAAGCGAGAAGAAAGGAATCAAAAGACCTCCAGTCACTAGTCTAAGTCTCAAGATTTGATGGTCGAAGAGTTACTCCAGAGGATGGGACAATTGGAAAAAAACTCTGCATCTAAAGGAAACTCTGCTCCATTCCCTTGCCAAATCAAGATGGACCCCCTTCCCCACAGATTTAAAGTTCCGAACATCCCCCTCTACAATAGGGACAGCGATCCTTACAGGCACCTGGATGCTTTTAACATCCAGATGGACCTACAGACCTCCAATCCGCTTGTGAAGTGTCGAGTCTTCCTAGCCACACTTGGGGAAGTACCACGGATGTGGTTTAGAAGCCTTTCAGCTCACAGCATAAAGAGCTGGGAAGAATGCCAAACTAAGTTGCTCAATCAGTATAGGGCACTGAAGAGGTAGCTTGCCCCCTCATGCCACTTAGCCACAGTCTTCCAACAAAAAGATGAATCACTTAAGGACTACATCGCCAGGTTCTGGCAAGAAGTCAGTAATATGGACAATCCGTCTGATGAGAGTATCCTCACAGCAATTTCAACTGGACTTTGAAAGGATGAAAAGTTATATGAAGACATATACAAGTCCCCTGTTAAGAGCCTGGGCAAATTTTATAAGTGAGCTACCAAGGAGATCTGATGGGAGGAAACCTCTGGCCTAAAGAAGCTGAACAAGAAAGAAAAAGCGAGTACCTCCAACTGAGGCAGGAAAAGAAGTGGAGGTAGGAGCATCAAAGAAGGCCAAAAAAGGGGCTCTGGAGGCCAAACTGCAAAGAAGGCCCGAAGTGAATAATTTCAGTCTTAGCATCGCTATGATACCTACACTATCATGTCTGATGCCCCAGACAGGATCTATGCAACCAAGAAAGACAACAAAGACTTCGAAAGACCCAGGCCAATGAAGACCCCTATTGAAAAGAGGAACCATAAAAAATTTTATGCCTACCATAGCGAGGTCGGGCACAACACATCAAATTGCTAGGTGCTAAAAGATACCAACGAAGACCTCATCAAAAGAGGCCCCTAAGAGATTATGTGGTGAGATCCCTGGGGTAGTGACCCCTGTATCCCCATCAACCTATGTCGCAATGCCACTAAACTCCTGAGCACGAGGAATCGCCCTCCATAAGGACCATCTTCACCATATATGGTGGACTTCACATTGTGAGCACCTCGAACCGATTATCCGATCGCTATGTGCGAGTAGTAGGATGTGTCCTTTTGACAAGTCACGTGGAGTGTGAAAGGCTCGCCAAGAAGGCCAGGACAGCTTCAAACAAGATTTCCTTTATGGAAGAGGACATATAAGGGATCCACTACCCTTAAGAAGTGGACACCAAGCGAGCCACTAGACCAGTTGAGGAATTAGAAGATGTGTGAGTAAGCGAGGCGGACGAGGAGAGATGCCTCAAGTTAGGGAGATGCCTGCCACCCAACATGAAAGTGCAGTTGACAAATTTTCTCAAGGCAAATGTGGATGTTTTTGCTTGGAACCATGAAGATATGGTGGGTATCGATCCAAGTATAATGTCACAGGCTAAATATCGACCCCCAAGCCAAGCCAGTTTGTTAGAAGAGAAGACCAATGATTGCCAAGTACTATGCGGCGCTTAAGGGAGAGGTGGACAAACTCTTAGCAAACGACTTCATCCGAGAGGCATGATACCCCACTTGGGTGGCCAATCCCATCCTTGTTAAGAAGAAGAATGGAAAGTGGAGAACGTGTATTGACTTCACAGACCTCAATAAGGCGTGCCTTGAAGACAATTTCCCTTTGCCAAGAATATACCAGCTTGTGGATGCAACAGCAGGGCATGAACTACTTAACTTCATGGACACCTACTCAAGATACAATCAGATTCCAATGGCCACACAAGATGAAGAGCATACCTCATTCATCATTGATCGTGGGCTGTACTATTATAAAGTGATGCCCTTCAGGCTTAAAAATGCAGGGGCAAACTATTAGCGATTAGTGAACATGATGTTCTAAGAACAAATCAGCAAGACCATAGAGGTATATGTAGATGACATGCTGGTGAAATCCGAGCAGCTTGTCAACCATGTTCGTGACCTTGACGAGATGTTCCAAACCTTGAGAAGGTACCAAATGAAGCTAAAGCTGCACCAGTGTGCGTTTGGAGTAGCCTCAGGTAAGTTTCTCAGCTTCATAGTTAATAATAGAGGGATCAAAGCAAACTCAAAAAAAATCAAGGCACTACTCGATATGCATTCTCCCACCAGTCCAAAAGATGTCCAAAGCTTGAATGGTCAGATCGCTGCACTCAGCAGATTTATTTTGAAAGTGATGGACAAGTGTGTTCCCTTTTTTGACGTCTTTAAGAGGGTGAAAAGGTTTGAATGGACCCCAAAATGCGAGGTCGCATTCTAGGAACTCAAAACCTATCTCGGGCAAGCACCTCTCCTTTCCAAGCCGAAAAAGGATGAAAGATTAACTATACATTCAGGAGTATCCTAGCATGCCTTGAGTGCGGCATTAACACGAGAAGAGGGAGCAATCCAACTCCCCATTTATTATGTAAGCAAAAGATTACTGGATGCAGAAATAAGATATTCACCCATGGAGAAACTCATTTACTACCTAGTCATCGCCTCGAGGAAGCTACGACCCTATTTCCAAGCCCACAGCATAAGGGTCCTCACATAATACCTGCTGAGACAAGTTCTGTAAAAGATAGATGCCTCAGGATGATTACTCAAATGGGCAATAGAGCTCACGTAGTTTGACATTGAATATAAGCCCATAACAATTATCAAGGGGCAAGAACTAGCTGATTTCATTACCAAATTCACAGGCTCCTTGCAAGAGGAGGTAGAGGTTTCCAAGGCCCTATGGTGGGAATTATTCATTGATGGGTCATCCAATGACTAAAAAGCTGGAGCAGGAATGCTTCTTATTAGTCCAGAAGGTCACAAGGCCTTTAGTACCTTAAGATTTGGCTTTCAGGCCATCAATAACAAAGTTAAGTAGGAGGCTTTATTTGCAAGATTACGATTGGCCAAGGAGGTGCACATCGAGAGATTGAGAATCTTCAGCGATTCGCAACTTATTGTTTGCCAAATAAAAGGTGAATACCAAGCCCGAGGATAGAAAATGATGAGATATCTCCAGAAAGTCCAAGAATTGTTATGCTCCTTCCAACAATTTGAGATCACTCAGATTTCACAAGCCCAGAACGCACACACTGATGCTTTAGCTCGATTGTCCACCATTGACGATCTCAATCTTATAGGAGCAGTCTTGATGGAGCTTCTTCCATCCCCTACTATCGAGCATCAAGACATTGTCATGACAATTGCCAAAGTGCCTAACTCCTAGATGAATCCAATCTTGGATTACCTGCAGAACGAAAGATTACCAGAAGATAGACTCGAGGTGCGACATCTAGGAGCTCGAGTAGTTAGATACTGTATCTACAATGACACATTTTATAAGAGAGGTTCACAACCCCACTTCTAAGATGCATAGATGGTGAGGATTGCAACACTGTCTTGGAGGAGATTCATGCAAGACATTGCAGAAACCATGTTGGGGGATTGTCCTTGGCACAAATGGCCCTTCGATAGGGATTTTACTAGCTGACCAAGAAGCAATATGCTATAGACCTCATCAAGACGTGTGACAAGTGCCAAAGGTTTGCAAAGGTGCCATGAGCTTCACCAACCTACTTGAACCAAATGAGAAGCCCATGGCCATTTTCAATTTGGGGGATGGACTTAATCGGACCACTTCCTAAAGCTCAAGGAAATTGCAAGTATTCGAGAGTGGTTGTAGACTACTTTACCAAGTGGGTAGAGTCAAAGGAACTTGCTAAGATCTATCTTCCAAAGTTAAGAAGTTCATATGAAACAATATCATTTATAGGTTCAGGGTCCCATGACAGATCATTACTGATAACAGGACCCAGTTCACTAGCAAGCAATTCATCAACTTCTGCGACGACCTTAAGATCATTAAAAGTTTCACAGCCGTAGACCACCCACAAGCCAATGGGTAAGTAGAGGCTGTCAACAACATCATCAAGAAGATCTTGAAGACTAAGTTAGAGGCTAAAAAGGGAGCCTGAGCGGATGAGTTATAATTAGTATTATAGGCCTACAGGACCATGCCTTGCAGCTCTATAGGGGAAACCCCCTTCTCAATGGTATACAGGTCCAAGGCAATGATCCCTATGGAACTTGAGGTCACTACACAGTGAAGAATCACTTTCAACCCAGAGGATAATGACCAGCTGTTCGCTTTGAACCTAGACCTTCTAGAGGAAGCAAGAGAAAGAGCCAACTTTAGGATGCAGCCCACCAGTGACGTATTGCGAGGTACTACAACACAGAGTATGAGCTTGAAAGTTCAAACCTGACAATCTCATCCTATGACTTGTCCTCCCTAGAGCCCGCAAACCCAGTAAGGGGACCTTGGGACCAAACTGAGAAGGTCTATACATTGTCAAAAGGATTATGAGTGATGGAGCCTACCATCTGGTGGATATGAATGGAGCAGAATTTCCCCGCACTTGGAATGCTGAGCACTTCTGCTGTTACCACCAATAAGTGTCTCGGGACCCTATAGTTGATTCATTGTACATACGAATGTAATTCTTTAAGTTCTATGTGGAATAAAATTGGAAAAAAGAATTTTGTGAAAAGTTATATAACGTAACCGTAATTAACATGGCATGGCAAATTCTTATCCAAGCATGAGCAAACAAGATTCACATGTTCTAGCACAAAAAAGCAAAAAAGAGAAATGTATCCAAGCTTCTGCCTTAAAAATGTTACGTTATACAAATTGTTCACAAAGTTCATTACAAGTCTCAGGAGCATAAAAAAAACAAGGTTACAAAATTCTTACCTTAGGGGGTTAGGGCTTCAGGAGCTAGACCTTCATCGAGCTAAGAAGCAAGAATGAGAGCATCAGAAGCTCCAACCATAGAAGCAGCATCAGCAACTTGGGAGCTACCTTCTCCCTAGATAGAGGCCTCGGTAGAAGGGATGCCGACCACCCCAGCGCCCTATCCCTTCCTTGCAGCTTTGGCTTTCCAATGCTCTATGGCTTCGGAGGCTTGTGGTCTGAAGAAGGAGAAGTCCAACTCGAGGTACTTCTCCCACAAAGTGAAAAAGAAGGAAACAAGGGTTTTGGTCCTCTTCTCTCTAATTGCTTCCACTACCTGCAATGACGTTTCGGCTTTAATCTTTGCTACTTCCTCCTTTACGAGCTAAAGTTCTCCCTTTAGCACCCTCAGCTCCTCAGTGGAGGCCTCGGCTCACCATTCCGCAGATTTGGCCCTCTCCTTGGTAATGCTGGCCATCTCTAGTCACTGATAGCAACTGTGACTAGACTTTGTCTAGCTCCATCCTCTCCTTATTTAAGTCATTGGTAGTGAGGCCAAAGTTTATTTCAGCATCCTCGTGGTGCTTCACTTCACGAGACAAAATGGTCTCCAGCCCCTTGACCTTCTCCCTGAGCTCCAGTACCTCAACTTGTTAGACCCCCAGCTTATTCACAAGAGCAGATTTCTCATCGTCCTGGTCCTCAAGCACTTTGGCGATCTTAAAAAATGTCAACAAATTCTACAAGAGCAAGTAGCAAAGTTAGACTTGAAAATAGATAAATCAGCTAAAACGAGAAATGATACTTACCACCAAACTGTGTCAAGCTGTGAACCCCTCCAGTTTCCCAATGGTGAATTCCTCATTCTCTAGTGCACTAAGCTTGCCCTCATAACCCAAAATCATGCTAAAATTTTTTACAATAGTTCGAGCATACCTTTCCATTTTAGACCCAGGCTTGGCCACTGGCTTTGTAAGCTCAACTCCCGACGGGTTATAAGGGGTCGCTTTCTTCTTCCCTTTAACAATCCTTCGCCTTTTTGGAGAAGGACCGAAAGGACTAGTAATGTTGATTGCCCTAACCTCTTCGAATCATGGTATGGAGGCGGCTCTGGTGGAGAAACCTTAACAGTAGTAGACAATTGTTTTGTGACATCTGGAGTCACTTCAACTTTAGGGACTGGGTCCTTGTCAGGGATCAGGGGCTAATCTATAACAATCGAAGTCAAGATAACCTCGAGAGCTGGAGTGGCCTCATCTTCGCTATCTGAAGTTGGTGTCCTAAGAATTAGCTCCATTATTTAATCGTAGCTATCAAAATTTGCAGGCCTAACCTCCGTCAGTTGGTGAATTCCAATCTCCTTAGTTAATAGGGTATCTCTCGGTAAGGCAAATTTGTAGAAGCAAAGAACATCCTCATCAAATCTGAAACTGTGTTGGAGGTCTTTGGTCATCGTGAATCAGTCTAGGACCTCCAACTCATTGGCCCCAAGTGTTGGT
This sequence comes from Saraca asoca, assembly GCA_026873985.1. Classification (NCBI taxonomy): domain Eukaryota; kingdom Viridiplantae; phylum Streptophyta; class Magnoliopsida; order Fabales; family Fabaceae; genus Saraca; species Saraca asoca. The sequence continues at coordinate 1,836 of JANHAO010021318.1, read as the reverse complement.
CATTTGTCGGTACCGTCTGTAAAATTGAATGAAAGGTCAGAATAAAAAATGAGTATCAAAGAAGTAAACAAACTCACTCATACCTAGCCCACCTACCCGAAACAAGAATAAAATCGAAATTTTTGAGATATCTCAACGAGGGACACGAGATATAAAACTAGTGCGATTTATAACGTCCCACGTTAGATTTCCCCTTTGCATCCCCCTGTGGCAGGATTTTCTTATGAGGTGTCTGCCTGGCTGAGAGATAATAAAGCCCATCCTTTGAGTTCACACACTTCAGATCATACAAGTAGCAGAGGGTTTCGAGGGATAGTGGAGGAAGGCCATTGCCCTTGTGGATAAGGGCTAACGAGATTAGTGATGGGTATGAATTTGACGTCAGTTGGAGCGGGCTAAGCTTTACTTTAGTAAAAAAATCAATAATAAAAGGCTATACAGGAAATCTTAATTCCATGGTGAGATATGGGATGCCAATGGCTATGAAGCGAGGTGGATGAGGGGCGTAGTTATCCAGAGCAGGGACCATAACGCTGTACCCCTTAGGGATCCGACTTAACTCAATGATGGTTTGAACATTACCAAGGTGTACAGTTGAAGTGTGAAGCTTGAATGCATGATGCACGAAGCACTAACCTGCAGCGGACCCTTGGCCTTTAATGCGTCCTAGCTGAGTGCTTGGATCTGTAGCAACCCCCCTTCCACTCGAGGTCACTTTCTCATCACGTCGAGTGATTGATAACACAATATTTGACACATCTATTTGTCCTCATACTTAGTATTTTAAGGTTTTAAATTGCTTAGTTCCAACTGTATTAAGATGTTTTTATAGTGTGGAGTCAATTGGCATCAAATTGTAAAATTCTGCATAATTGGCCATTTTGAGCAGTTTCTGTAATATGGCCATATCTTGAACTACACTTATCCAATTGATGTGATTTTTATCTTGCAGGAAAGCTAAGAGAGAGATCTACAACTTTCATAAAGATACAAAAGCTAAATCAAACAATTGATCATCCAAAATTTGAGTTGAATTTAGAATCAGAATATTGTCCTAGCCCTGTCCTGAGTAGCTGACCTCTATGCATTCACAAGATCATATCTTGAGCTATATACGTCCAAATGAGGTGAAACAAAGCCCAAATGGAAGCTAACACATAAAGACACAATTCCTCTGTAGACTTCCTGTGCTAAAATGATCAAATTGGGTGTCAAAACTGAGCTACAATTCATAGGAAGAGATGATGTGAAAATGGGCTCTACAGAATTGGACTTTCAAGGCCTCAATTGATATGGATCTCAAGCCCATTTCACCACCCTTTGCTCCAACCTGCAACTAGCCAGCTAGAGACACAAAAGAGAGAAGAAAAAGAGGGAAAGTAGTCTACATTAATCCCCTAACAAGCAATGGTAGAGGCTGCCAACCGAACTAGCCATCATGCCTACATACCTATGCAACTAGCTTCTCTTGTTTTTACCTGGACAAAACCATTTTGCTTGGAGTCCTTTTTTCTGCTTCAGTTTTTAGTGTTTTTAGTGTGTTCTTAGGTAGTTTTCAGGGGCAGAGAGCAAGCTTTTGCTCTCCCTCTTTTCTATAATTTTTCTTTGTATTTTCGGCCTGCCATGGAAGGCTGAAGCTGTAACCAGTCCAAGGGGCTGCAACACTTGAAGATTAATGTTAAGGTTTTGTTCTTTTATTCCACATTCAATTACTGGCCATTTATTTCCTATTTCCTTTTTGTTTTGCCTTGAATATCTGAGTTTAATGGCTTCATTTGATTTAGATATTATATGATTGTTGCTTAATGATCTACATTAGAAAGAGGATAGGAAAAC
>JANHAO010021317.1:0-12542 GCA_026873985.1 Saraca asoca | reverse complement strand
ATAATTGTAATAAAATTAATTAAGCTATTAATATTTATTATTTAATTATTAATTATTAATAAATGTAAGTATATGTAAGTATATATGCATAAGTTACAACTTCCATGGAATAATGCTCCATTGAATAATGTTGCAGCTGTTGAAAACGAAAATCGTAAATGGACATATACTTAGGTAGCTCGCAGGTCTTAGTTCTAGCACTCAGCTCTTAGTTCTAGAGATCGCTTAGAGCTCGCCGGGCTCACTTAGCTCGTAGCTCCTAGATTAAGTTATCAGCTCTCAGTGGTTAGCTCGAAATATGGGTTTTAGTTCGTAGGTCTCACCTAGATTGCGGGTTTCAACTCTAAGCATGAGCTCTAGCTGGGAACTATACCTAGCCCACAACTCGCAGTTCTCAGCACACGGCTCCAAATATGAGTGCCAAGTCGCAGGCATCAGATCTAAAGTTGAGGTCCACCTCACAGGGTGCACTTAGCTCACAACTCTCAAATCTAGCTAAGTATTTAAAGGTATATATATTCTTCTTCTCCAGAATAGTAAAATGTTTTCTTTCTCCATAATAATAGAATGTTTTTTGTCTAACTTCGGAATAAGACATATTTGAAGCTGAAACTATATATATGTTACTTGTCCAGAATAGTAGAATGTGTTTTTTATAACGCGAGAATAAGATCTATCTTAAGTTGAAGCTATATATATGTAACTTCCCTAGAATAGTAGAATGTTTTCTTTGTACAGAATAATAGAATTTTATTTGTTTAACCTCTAAAAAATATGTAACTTCTCCAGAACAGTAGTATGTTTTCTTCCTAGAGATGTTTGAAGGTGAAACTATAAATATGTTACTTTCCCAGAATAGTAGAATGTTTTGTTTCTATAGAATAATAGAATGTTTTTCGTTTAATCTCAGAATAAGAGATATTTGAAGCTGACACTATATATATGTTAGCTTTCCAAAATAGTAGAATGTTTTTTTTGTCCAGAATAATAGATACACACAACATATCTATAGCATTATTAACCAGAAATAAATAACCACAACTAACAATAAATGAGCCAACACATTAAATATCACCAACCAAAATAGCACCAAGAAGAAGACATTCCAATAAATCAAGCAACGCATTAAATATCACCAACCAAAATAGCACCAAGAAGAAGACATTGAAGTACCTCAACCGTCGCCTACAAAAGCCTCTGGGAAACTTCAGCAAAGAAGGCAATGTAAGAAAAGTATTTCTACAAAACAAAACATGTAACACAGCAAAACAAAGTAGGAGAAAAATGCTGGCATCTGGGAAGTCATCAACATGCATTTAATGCAGCCATCATTATCTATGTACTTACTAACACCTAGTCTACACTGACAACTCTACTTGTGGGAAAAGCAAACAGGAAGAAAAATGAATGCTACACCGCCACATTGGTTAGGAAAGCAAAATGCAGCATTTGTGGTAGGTAGGAAAATAACTTCTGTGTAGCTGACATGTTGCAACATGGCCAAAAAAACACCGACCAAAATACACCGGCACATAGGTTAATAGAGCAAAACGTAACATTTTTGGTGGGCGGGAAAATAACTTCTATGTAGCTGACACATAGCAAAATGGCCAAAAAAACACCAGCCAAAAAATCCTCAATTGTTAACATGATATAGATTCCTCTTGGGCATTAAATGTAAGTTTCAATAGCTCCTAGATTGTAGCCCGGGCATCTTTCCTCTAATTTAAAGAGCTATTTAAATTAATAATTAAATTTTATAATTTGAAGATAAAAGTCTCATCTTTAAAAAAAATGAATTCTCACTTTTTTTCTTGAAAAAAAATAATATGAATGTAAAAAGAAGGATATATAAATAAAATTATTTAATCCACACTTTAAACAATCAATATGTTTTATAAATGGACAACTTCATATTACCACCGCAGGTGACATAAAGTTAGCAAAAATTCTTAATATCTGCTTGGCTAGCATAGCAATGTTCAATTCTTTCAATCTGATAAGGCCTAGACTACCGTTAGCAATAGCATTTGTTATTGAACTCCAAGTTAGAAGGTGAAGCCTTGAGTTTTCCACCAAAATCTCCTTATGATTGCTTCTATTTCTTGAATTGTTGCAAAGGTAATTGAGTTGTAACCATTGTATAAGAAGGCAGAGCTTGTGAAACACTTTTACATAGAATTAGTCTTTCTGCTTGTGAAAGAAGGGTGGCCTTCCAACCTTACAACTTATCTTGTAGCTTAGTTACCACTTCTAAGCTTATCAGGTGCACTGTTAATGTATGAACTTAAATATTTGCCAATTCTTTATCGTACCTTGACTCCTGACAATTTACTAGCCATCAGCTTTTTGAAATGCCTTGGCTTATGTTTATGGAAGACCACTAAAGATTTGTGGAAATTGATTGTTAAACCTAACATCTTCCCAAAATTATCCAAGATCCTTCTCACTAAGTTACAATTTTCCATATTACCCTTGAAAAATAATCAAAAAATCATCTACATAAGGTAGATGATTCAAAGGTGCAACATTCCTACAAGCCTTTACGCATTGAATATGATTTCTTTGCTTTGCAGCTTCCAACATGGAGGATAGCACATTAGTGCACAAAATGAAAATGTAGAGTCACATGCGGATGACCTTGCTTGAGTCCTCTAATAGGAAGGAAAATATTAGAAGGAGCCCCATTAATTAGAACTTAATGAGGCACTATGGTGATTCATTATATTAAGACTTAGATCCAAGCATTTGGAAAATTCATCTTTGCCAATACCCAATAAATGAACCTCCAGGACAATAAATCATAGGCCTTGTTAAAATCAATCTTATAAGCACCCCAAAAATTCCTTTTACTCTTTCCTTTATGAATAAATTGCATCATCTTAGTTGTTAAGAAAATATTGTCAATGATTAATCTACCTTTAACGAATGCAAACTGACATGGGGAAATTACCTCATCTAGAATGCTATGCAATCTTCTTGTTAGTGTTTTACTAATAAACTTGTAAAAGACATTGTAGAGACTAATGGGCTTAAAATCATTAAAATTCTTTTTGATTGTTCCTTTAGGAATTAAAGAGATAAAAGTTTTGTTTATTGCCTTAAGCAAGTAGCCTTTATTAAGGAAGGACAGCACAATGTTTAAGACATCATTGCCCATTGTAGACCAAAATCTTTGAGAAAATCTAACACTGAAGCCATTAGGTTCAGGTGTTTTATCTAGATGTATTTGAAAAACAACCTTTTCAATCTCAGCTTTATTAAATTGCCTCATTAGTTATTGGATATGAGATGATCACAATGTGTGGATGCTTTGATTCTCATAGTTGTTAACATCAGAGCACTGATATGGTGATGTAGAAAAAATATTCATGAAATGCTGAATTGTTATAGCTTCTATTTCTTGTTGGTTATCTATCCATTCACCAAAATTCTTTAAAAAATTTTAATTTCTTGTTTTCACCCTTTTCCTTTTAACCATAGTGTGGAAATAAGTTGTATTTTTTATCCTCATTGATAGCCTTGTTCTAATGTTTGGAAATCAGTTTGAAAGCTAGTGATCCATTGCATTGTTTATTCCATGCCTTTTTCCCTACTTTCATACCTTGAGAATGAGTAAGCCATATTATTTGGAATCTAAAATTTTTCTTATTAAACTTAATATGTCTATTTGTATTGACCAGAATAGGTGCACGATTAGAGTAAGAGACAGTAAGGCTTTGGACCTTTATGTAGGGGAAGTAATCAAACCAATTTGTACTATTTATCATTCTATCAAGTCTATCTCATACACATTCTTTTCCTTCCTTATTGTTTGTCCAAGTATACCAATTGCCTTCCGGCTTTACATCAATTAAACCACAACTATCTAAGACATCTTGGGACTTCAAAGCACCAGGAAGTTGAGAGCATAAACTAATCTTATCTGCTGCTAACAAATCTTGATTGAAATCACCTACTACACACCATGGAAGGTTTTGATTAGTTTGATTTGAGTTAGCTACTACATGAATCAATTGCTAGAGCTATTCAAGATTGTAACTTGGACACTTAAGGTCCAGGCCAAAAAGGCATCACCTCTATGTCCTTAAAGACCTATACCTACTATGTGGTCAAAACCTAACTTCCAAAAGAGAGATTGCAACTTTTCTGTTGCCTAAAATGTTCCATATAAACACAAAAGAGAAGGTTTCTTTACTTGTTCCAGTCCCTTGCGCTTGTGAATTATTGAGGGATAGCTTAACCCTTGGCAGTTCTAAGCAATAACTTTCATTTGGCCTGTAGAGGCTATTATGGTATAGCCTTCCAAACTTTCAAAGACAAAGTATGAAATTCGATAGTGATTTGATCCAAAAAGCATTCCAGGAAATTTAAAGTATCACTAGAAGATCCTATGTCACTAGATGAGCCATTCTAGTTTGAACTTTGAGAATCCACTGTTGCATCTGAATACCATTCAAGTAGCGAAGGGGTAGAGAGCGGGATGAAAAAATCTACTTGTGATACATTACCATCCTCCTTCTTTAATAGTTCTTGAAAAATGAGTCTTCTTCTTTTGTTGTGAAATACTTTATCCTTATGTATTCTTTTCCTTACACATTACATCTCCTTCTAATAAAAGTGAGTTAAATCATATCTAATGTTGTTGGTATATAAGAAAGCTACATAGCACAACAACATCCACAACCTAAAGGTGAAAAAACCAATTTAGAGGATTTAGGAGGAAAGGCCCCTTTGTGGATCAAATGAAACAGAAAGTGTCACCTTGTAAAGACTACCTAGCCAACAATGATGCTGAGAATTGGAAAAGCCTACATAAAGCCAATATTTTTAAAATTCACCTATAATCCCATTCTATAAGTATCATAGAATGCCCTCTAAATCCATTATGCTATGAGCTAGTTAAGTTGCTATCCTCCAAAGAGATGATCCTTATTGGTAATAGGCTTAACCTCCATGGTGTTAGTATGAGAGATAAGTATAAGCTGCCCACCTAGATCAGGGCCTTGAAGGTCCATAGTGGATATGAAAGGAAAATAGGAAGTGAATTGTCACATGCCTAGTATAGGAACATGATTGGCATAGATCACCTAATGTGACTCATAAATATCTAAACTCTTTACTCATATTCTAATGGTAATAAAACTTGAATGCACACTTTAAATCTAAAACAAAAAATGAAACCATATGCAAAGTAGAAATAACAATAAAACTTAAAATGAAATATTTTTAAAAATTCAATTCTCGACTCATAACATGACAAGTTCAATCTAACTAACTGCTAGCTCTTTCTACTATATTCTATCTGTAAATTGGAATGTATTTCCTACCTCTAATGAGTAAGAGTGGATCTTGCTTGATGAAGATTCTCTGAATGATGGATTTCTAATAAATGTTAAAGAAATTTGTGAGCACAAACACAAGTACTCAATAAAGAGAGGGTTTCAACCTCCTTTAGGTGTTGAAATCTTTTTTGGTCATAAAACTTATATAGCATTTATATGTATGTATGTAAATATAATCTAGCATATATGAAGTTGTTTATTCTATCTAAATATAATCAAGCATATGTAAAGTTTTTTATTGTTCTTCCTTTATTCTCTTGTTTTAAGTGATCATGCATACATTGTATTCTTATTATATCACAAATCATGAGTTGCCAAGTAGGGACATTTTGATACTATCAAAAGAGGCTGTAATTTTACAACCGAGTTAACACCATCTAGTTATAAGATGTTATGATGTGCTATGTTCACTTTACTTAAGTCAAAGTGTGGCATCCTCAGGTCACCCTTTTTGTACATAAGCTCATCACTTGATCTATTTTGGCCCTGTAAAATAATCTAAATAAATTATACTGGCAATCATTGCTTAATGGAAGGAACGATGTCTACTGATAAGTCATATGTCTCTAAGGGCATTTTAATCTGAATTGCATGCCCTCTAGGATGCATATTTAAATCTTATGCCTTCCTATACCATACCTAAATCCTAGGTCATTGACCTACGTAACCTAGTGTTGTAAACACAATTATCTCTGGAAATTCTTTAATATATCTATTCTTATCTTACCCTTTCTATACTTACCATTCTTTGATTATTACATTTCTTATTTTATTTATTACCAAATAATTAATTAGGAAAATAATTGTATTAATAAATTTGATTTAGACCTATATTTAATACCTTCCCAAAACCCTTGTGTACATACATTTAACACATAAAACAAATATACCATGTAATTCTATTTCAATAAGTTATTTATCTAATTCTTCTTTTAATTTAGCATGACAAGTAGAAAAAAAATTTAGGTTAATTTTAGAAAAATAATTCTAATAAATAAAATGAAGCCAGAAAAGTAGAAAACCACACTTACCTTAGTAGAAACCTTAGTAGAAGAGAATTCTCCTAAGCCTAATCTTGGAACCCTTTTTCCTAGTTTTGACTTTGGTCTTTAACTATAGAAAAAACTGTAACAATCAAAGAAGAAATCAAATCCTAAGGAAAAATAGGAGCATACGGAAATAATTTGACTTTTTTTTAGCTAGAAACTTTACCATAGGTTCACATCCTTAAAAAGTACAAACCAAAACCCTTTTTTAGCCTTATAATGATCTTTGGGAGCTACTCAATTATAAATGAAGATTGCGGAAAATGTTACAAAGACTGTTTTGTTAGATTTTATTTTATTTTTAATCTAATATGGCTTGTCATTAATTGTGATTTTGAGCTAAGATAATATGATCAAATAAAAGATATAAGATGACTTTAAAGTCTGATTTAATTATTGGACTTATTATTTTAATTAATAAGATGTGAGTTAAATTATGTAGGCCTAATAGGCCTATCAGGGATTATTAGATAAAAATCCTAATGCACTTATTATAAAGTGAATGTTTGGTCCTTTTTCTAATAATCTAACAAATAAAGTTTTATCTCAACCATCTAAGAGACCTAATTGTAAGATTAGGAGAGAAAAACTTAGTGCATTTGATCACATTTGATCTTGTTTCTTCCACTCAATATGTTGGTAGATTTTAAATCAAGTTGTATCTTGCAACTCATTTCAATAATATGGTGTTCTATGAATACATGTATAATCTAGGGCATGGAATAATTTATATTACTAATTTTATCTTTCAAGATCCTTATATAGGCTTGTTGAGGTGGCCAGTCGACCAACTCATACCCAACTAGTTGACCTTGTGAAACCATACCGACTAGTTGATTGCTTCTAAGGATCGGTTGACTAGTTGGCTCAGGTCTCAAGACCCTACTTCGCTTGAAATTCAAGTCCAACTCATTAAGTGGTTCTAGTTAAGTCCTTTTTTTTAGTTCTAATTTTTACTCTAATTCAGTTCTGTAATAATCTGGCTTATCGTAGTCCCATGCTACAAGAAACTAGTGATTTTGCAACAAGAATTTGCATCAACATTAAATTTTTTTTGCTAATTCTTAGTTACTAGCAACATACTCTTCTTTATTGCAAAATATGGAGAAAAATTAAAGTATTTGCAAAAATACCTTGTTCTTGTTGCAAAATCAAAGCAATATTGCAACAAGGACAAAGTTTTGATACAAAAGTTATAAATTTGGGATTTAGGTAACAATAAAAAAATGTAAAAATTATTATTACCAACAATAACAGATTCTAATATAGTGTCAAATTGATTTATTATAAAAATTTAAAAAATTCACAAATACTAAAAACAATTTAATCATGAAAAGGAAATTTAGGAATAATAAATAGTAATACAAAGAATGATTGCACTTGCTAAAATTTTGTTTGATTTAAATTACATCAACTATGATTTGTCAAAATTTCTTAAAATAATTATTTTTTTACTAGATGGAATAGTTATTCTTTTTATAATTTTATTCAAGTATCCTAAATATGAAGAACACTACATGTTAATTTAAATAAAAGATAAGTTTGCTAATAATAATTTTTAAAAAACTTTTTCCCTTTTTTTTTTCAAGTTTTGGCATAAACCCTAAGGCTTGTAAATAATCCCCAATTTCCTTTTTGTCCCTTGGGCCACACTCACCTATTGCCCTCTTTGACTTTTTTTGTGGATGTTAGCCTAGGTTACCCCTAACTACATATATTTCTTAGTTTTAATGTTGAAAAATAATTTTAATCATATAATTCACATTGCCATTTGATATTATATTTCACTGTTTATTTTAATTTATTTTGCAAGTTTCAAAGTAATTATATTTCACTGTTTATTTTAATTTATTTTACAAGTTTCAAAGTATATTTGTGATTCAAGAGATTAACATTAGAATCAAGAATTATTTTATTTTTATAGGATCTTTTGTAAATAAATTTCAAAAGAAGTTTGATTCAAACAAATATTTTCAAAATGAGGTAGAAATACCACTTGAAGAAACTACAGATTTTATACAAACTTTTTTATATATTATGAATTGATTCATCAACTGATTCATGTTTGAGATTTTTTTTTTAAAATCAGAGGTTGGGATTTTTATCTAAATCAATTCACAAACTAAAAGTTAGTTTCTCTATTACAAATTATTACAATAGTTATAAAAGTCCTAATTGCCTTCAGTTTTTATAACTTTTATACAATTTTCTTTCTCTTTCAAGTGTGGAAATCTCAAAGAAAAGAGCTTAACCAAATTTCTCTACCTTACAAGATTTTCAGATTAAGTTAAGTGATTTTTGAATCAAACATCTGCTAAAATTCATTTTAGATGTTTAAGAATTGTTTCTTAAACCTCTGGTATTGTATTTTTACTTTGCCCTATTCTTTTCTTTTCTTTTATTTTCTTTTAAAGTTTCTAGGTTGATAGAAATCTTATTTAGGCCTGTATAATTTCTTATGTTTGTTTTAGGTTCAGAAAAGCCTATTTTTAATTCTTTTAGGTTAGTAAGAAACCTATGTAATTCTCGTGTTGTAAACTAGCATTTCAGGAGTCCAGTTAAATCCTAATATTTTTTATTAATCGAAGTGGTGATCTAGTTGAGGATTATCCAGTGGAGTAGACTTGAATTGCGATTTCAATTCAATTTAAACTACTTTAAAAACTTGTGTCTTAATCTTTATTTTTTTGCTCCTACATTCATAATTTTGTTGCACAATTGTTAATTTTGCTATTTGCATATTCACCAATTAATACTTTGTTGTGCCTCTTGATTAAAAAGAATAAATCACAAGCTCTGTTAAAATTAAGAAAAAGAATCCATTGCATATAAAGGAGTATACAAATTCCCCCAAAGGAATAAGGGTAAGATTCAATTTTTGTAATTTATCTTTTCTAATTCCTGGGACCTATCAGTGGAATCATATGTGAAGTTTAGAGGTTACCTTTCTATCCTTTACACTTGTGTTTGATTTTCACTCGATTTTTTAATTTTTCATTCATTGTTGTGTTTCCTAAATTATAGCATAGAGGTAAGGGTTGATTTATTTACTTAAGGTGTTCACCTAAGGCCTGTAAATATCCCTAAATTTCCCCTTTGTCCTTTGGCCACACTCACCCATTGCCCTCTTCAATTCTTTTAGAATCGCATATGAAGTCTAGAAGTCACTTTTCTATCTTTTATGCTTGTGTTTAATTTTTTCTTGATTTTCCAATTTTTCATTCATTGTTATGTTTCACGGATTATAGCATAGAGGTAAGAGTTGATTTATTTATTTAAGGTGTTCTCTATTTTCCTTGTTCTTTTTGTCATTTTGTTTTTCTCTGAAGTTTCAATTGTTTGCAAAGTTGTGGTAAAGAGATACACAAGATTCTAGTTAGAGATCTATAAGAAGATTCAATTGCTTACATAACTATGGTATAGAAATTTTAAATCTCTATCTAATCCCTTTTTCATTTAAGACCCACAATATTTTCGTAGAAATCCTTAGATTGTGCAAGGCATTTGGGCACAAATCACTTGATTCACTTAGGAAAAATTCTTAATTGAAGTTGAAGTTTGCATTGTATTAATTGTGGATTTGATTAATGGCTTATTCTTTGAGGGCAGGGTAGCAACTATCCTGAATCTTCCTAATTTAGGTGTAATCTTAACATTGAATTAGAGTATTATATTAGGTGATGCCTTTTATCTTGGTTATTTAAGTGTGCTTTCTTCTTCTATGCTATACATTTTTGTATTTTTTTCTTATAGTATATAGTAGATAGTTTATTGTTAACTTATAGTTTCTTTTAGCATTTCTTTTTTAAAAATTTACTCTTCTCTATTTCAGAAACAAGCAAGATGATTAGAATAATGTCAGTAATGAACATCAATGCAAAGCATTTTCTTATCAGATTCTATGAATTACAAGTTGCTAATTTTAGGATTGCATTTTAATTTTCTAATCACTCTCACATCCCATGAATTTCATCCAAATGATGAGATTTAGTTTATCTACCTTCAAACAAATAGGATATAGATGTAATATATATTATCTCTTTTCTTATATATTAATATAGTGATTTTAGCTTTCAATTTTGTGTTTCTTTTTTCATTTATGATTTATTTATACAATCTGGTGCAATAGATCTAAGAATGCAAGCAATATGATAATTTCTAAGTCCATATTTGATATGTTATTATCTTTCTTCAATTTCCTACCTACTATTTTACATTGTAATCATTATATATATTCTTCACTTTTGAATTTCATTTACTCTTGATGTGATAGATGCTACAATGATAAACTTTGTCCTTCTGGCATCTTTATAGGGAAACATTGATGAATGTCTTTTACTTTAACAAAACATTCTACAAATTCAGATTTTGAATTGTATGTAATGCATGACCAAGTTTTGCCGTTGTATATATATCAACAGTTGCAAATTTTCTTGTGGATGTATTTGTGTGAATCTAATTTTCTTGCTAATGCATTTGCATTAATTAAAAGAAAAAAAAAAGATACTAATTTCCATGCATAACATTTTACAAAGTATTGTTCATATTATCAAGAGTTTGTATTTGATAGGCATTTTCTAATTGATAGGATATGATGAGTGTGCTTGAGCTTTGTGGAAATTTTAGGCACGAATAAGTTAAGTGATAAGGATGGGATATATTTTGCAATTTGTTTTGTTTTCAATTTCCAATATTTTGCTTCTATACTTATTTAAGGCCATGTTAACTACTGTTAGTTTCTTTTTCGGATAAATTTCTCCTGCTAAGTCATCATATTGCATTAGAACAATTTTAACATCTAACGCATCTATCATCTTATTGCATTTTGATAATGTTTCAGTGTTAATCATTCAACAAGCCACAATTGTTAATAGGTTCTTCTTTCATCCCCTTGCTTTCTTTAGATTTTCAGTTATTTGTTTAGCAACTATTAATCTCATTTAAGTCATAAAAGCTATTTGGTTTAAGGACTTTTAATTGATATTAAAAGTCATGACAAAATTTGAGGTAGATAAATGTGTAGTAGTGTTTGTATAAAATTTTTTATTTTCAATATGCATGTATCTCTTTTAACATCTTGTTTCTTGATAATTTTAAAAGAGACAAGAGATAGTGATAGTGCTTTATTGTTTGGCTTATCATGCACGTATATATTTTAATAACATTCTTTTCTTTTACTTTGTAGGAAAAATGATTGTATGTTGGATTTTATATTCGAAGACTATTTTTTGGATGCTATTTTTCACTAGTCCTAGGATATTATGTATATTTCTTTTGGTTTAATTACATTTTTGGTCCCCTAAAATACAAATCAATCATTTTTAGTTCTTCTTAAAAATAATATTCTATTTTAATCTCTTTAAAACTAAAATCAAATTAATTTTGATCTAAAATCTATTTTCAGCCCTAACAGAAATGGAAGTAAATAGAAACATTTTGCTTGATTACATTTTTGGTCCCTCAAAATACAAATTAATTGCTTTTGATCCCTCTTAAAATCAAAATTCTATTTTTATTCCCTAAAACTAAATAATAATTTATTTACTATTTTGGGAAATATTTATTTGATTACAAGAAAATATAATTTTACAAGAGAGATTAAATATTTTAACAATAAAAAGTAAAGTCTCAATAAAAAAAATTAAATTAAAACACATATATTAATCATAAAGGTAATGATAGGGACTTGATTTTTAAAGATTAATTAAGATTTGATTTTTTTTTTATTTCTATCTATCAAATTTCAAAGACTCATGATAAAAAAATAATAATAAACAAATTGTAAAATTTTAATAAGAAATTAAAATTTGCATTAGAAACTTATAACAGATATAATAATAAAAACTTATAATAGGTATAATTTTTTCTGTAAAAAATATAAATTTTAAAATAATAGAAACTTATAATGGATATAATTCTTTTGTAAGAAAATATATATTTTAAAATAATAGCAACTTATGATAGATATAATTTTTTCTATTGTTATATCTATTATAAGTTTCTAATGTAAACTTTAATTTTTTGTTGAAATTTTATTGTTTATTTATCATTATTTTTTGACTTATGAGTTTTTGAAACTTGATAATCAAATCTTAATTAATCTTTAAAAATTAAGTCTCTATCATTGTTTTTATGTTTAATGTATGTTTTT
>JANHAO010021316.1:0-12542 GCA_026873985.1 Saraca asoca | reverse complement strand
ATCATAAGTTATTTTCATAAGTTTAAACAAACACCTAAATTTTTTATCTAAAGTGTTTATATTATAAGATAAGCTCAAATATAAGTTGTAGATAAGTTTTTTCAAACGCATCCTAAATTGATGTCTTGTATTTAGGTTTGTGGGCCATCGTTTTTGGGTCCAAGAATCCTTATTGGGTTACAGATAGCAATTAAATTACTCAAAGCCCAGTAAAAATTGGGCTCTCGGAATTGGCAACATGATATTTTTAGGTGACAAAAGGTTTCTGAAATTTCTATCCTTGTCCGAGCCTCAGTATCTGTGGCTGAAGTTAATCGCCAATCCAATTCTGAAAAATCCAAATCCGCAGCGTCCACAAAAATACCTGAAATAACTGTCACTATAAATAAATATCATCGATCCTTCAAAAAAAAAAAAAATCAAAACAATGAAGAGAGAAAAAAAATTGTGAATTTGTGGTGTAAAATTGCAGCAAAATCTAAATGAAAGTCCTTTCCTTTTTTCAAACCAAGCCCTGAAACTCTGAACTGACATGGCCACTGTCGCAACTGGAGGAATTGGGGTGGCAGTAACAAAGCTCCAACCCCGCAATTCAAAACACAACTCCCTCTTTCTAGGCCAGGGATTAAGAATCAAACCCACTTTTGAATCAAAATGCAGTGCAAAAGTAGGAATCTCAAACCCTAAATCTTTTGTAGTTTTTGCATTGGGAGGTGAATGGATTGATTCAATTCAGCACCTTTTTTTGGGTGTTGGGGTTGGGCTTCCATGCACTGTAATGGAGTGTGGTGATATAATTTACAGAAGCACACTTCCTAAGTCTAATGGGTTGACACTTACTGCTCCTGGGGCTATTCTGTGTTTGGGTGCTCTTTCTTACCTCTGGGCTACTCCTGGTGTGGCCCCTGGTTTCTTTGATATGTTTGTTCTTGCTTTTGTTGAGAGATTATTCAGACCTACTTATAGGAAGGTCAGTAAGTCGAGGATATTTTGCAATTTTTGTTAAAAAATGTTTTTTTTTTTTATCTTAATAGTTGTTTGTTTTTTTTTTTTTTTTTTTTGTGACAGGATGATTTTGTTCTGGGGAAGAAGTTGGGGGAAGGATCCTTTGGGGTCGTTTATAGAGTCACATTGGCGAAAGAGCCCTCTGCTAAGGTATTAAATAAATTTTGATATCATGCCAATTCTCTTTTGCCCTTTCTGTGAGGTACTTTAGTTAAACATCGGTTATTTTGAAGGTTGGACTTTACTTGTCCTTTATAACTTCTGAATGTTTGTTTTTGTGTCTGTATAGATTGCTTGAGTTTTTTGGGTGCATTAAATGGTGTAGATATTGTAGAGTAATGCTACATGCATGCACTATCCATCGCACTTGTACACATGGTATAATTTTAGTTAAACTGATCCTATCTATTTAAAATGGTGGGTCTATGGTATATAATTAATTAGTGGATGCATGCCAGAATTGAATGCCTCAAAATACTTTGGGTGTTGAACAAATGATTAATGGCTTTTGGTTCTCATTGGAAGGAAGGTGACTTAGTCTTGAAGAAGGCAACTGAATATGGTGCCGTGGAAATTTGGATGAATGAGCGCGTCAGAAGAGCTTGTGCAAACAGCTGTGCTGATTTTGTTTACGGCTTCCTTGAGGTGTTGCCCTCTTAAGACTACTACTACTATATGAATTAAGGGTACCATTGTCCAATGGAGAAATGGAAAAAAAAAAAAAATCAGCCAAAATTAATTTAACATTTTAGTTTTGATCTTGCTACTAAATTGTTCTTGCAAGCTGTTTGCAGAGTTCTTCAAAGAAAAGTGCTGAATACTGGCTTATATGGCGATTTGAAGGGGATAACACCCTAGCAGACCTGATGCAGAGTAAAGATTTTCCATATAATGTCCGTAGTCTCTCTAATCAGTATAACTATACTGAATAAATTGTGGGTTTTGTCAATATTTACTTGCACACACTTAAGTGGTTGGCAAGTAAACAATCTGTTCATATTCGATCTCTGATCGGTGAGGAAAATACAATTTATATTCTGAGTCTGTTCAATATTGTCCTTCAGAGCACTTGGGTCATGCTTAAATTATGTTTGGCATGATAATTTGAACTCTAAATATTAACTCTGGTGCTTCTGGCTACTAAAAATTTCAGGTTGAAACAATGATTCTGGGAAAGGTCCAGGACAAGCCTAAGGGTTTGGAAAGAGAGAATAGAATAATTCAAACAATCCTGAGGCAGCTATTATTTGCATTGGACAGTCTACACTCGACCGGCATTGTGCATAGGGATATTAAGCCACAGAACGTTATTTTCTCGGAAGGTAGAGGTTACATAGTTTTTTTTTTTTTTTTTAGTGAAAGATCTTTAATCCAGTTAATCTTTATTTTTCTTTAAATCATGGGACCAGGGTCTCGTACGTTCAAGATCATTGATCTTGGGGCTGCAACAGATTTGCGAGTTGGCATCAACTATATTCCTAAGGAGTTTCTTCTAGACCCAAGGTATCTTTGATGTCAAGTGTGACGTAGGTAGCTAATTGACATAAACTTAATCTGCTTGGAAGTTTTGGGTAACTAATTGACATGAAACTTCATCCACTCTTGGAAGTTTTTGTATCATTTGCATTGTCTGGTTAATGCTGGAAGGTTTATTGTTTAATATAGAATTCTACCTTGAAGTGGATTTCTTAAGTTAACAACCTTGGTTTTCTTCAATGGATTTTGACATGGGATGATTTTTCTGAATCAAGCATCTTCACTAAAGCAATGTGAAGCAAGACACCATAATGATGTCTTTCACTAGGATACTATAAGCTTTTTCTGTTGTAATTGGCTAGATATTGTTAAACTTCTTATAACAACTTTTCCAACAGGTGACTAATCATCACTACAAACTGTAGATTATGAGTTTGAGCACCCTAGCTATGAAAGTTGTTAGAGAAAACAAAGAAAAATGATTTTCATTTATCTTTACTATATAAAGCGAATCAAAACACCTTTTATAGCATCCAGAATTTGTTTCCTTACGAACAAAGAATACAGAGAAATTATATAAAATTCTTGAATTCACCTATTTTATTAGGCACCTAAAACAGTATACAATTGTAGGCAATTCAGAATGTGTATTATTCTTCCCTTTCAGATATGCTGCACCAGAGCAGTACATCATGAGCACGCAAACTCCATCTGCTCCCTCCCCTCCTGTAGCAACTGCACTTTCCCCAGTCCTATGGCAGGTTGAAATTTATCATTAATCCTCCGTTATTAACTCAACTGGCATTTGGCTAGCTTGCTTTCTTATAGAGTAGTGTTGTTGCTAATGATTTCTGACGGTTTTCTTGTTTTAAACAGTTGAATTTGCCCGACAGATTTGATATCTATAGTGCTGGTCTAATATTTCTTCAAATGGTGAGTATGAAATACATGTCTAGCATTCTTTATTATTGTTAGAAAAACAGTGAAAATATAGGCCAAATTGATGACAAGAAGACCAAAATTTGTACTTTTACACTTAAAATGAATTTTGCTGATACATTTTTTGTTATTTCTGCATTGGGATACATTAAGAAATGTTATTATACTTATAGCACCCTATTCCATATTTCTGCACCAAAGTCTTGTTGAGATGTAATAACATTTGAAGGTTGGCACGGAGAATTGATTTATCCTTCTACCATATGGTCTAGGTAGATCTTTAAAGACTTCCTTATTGATGCCTTTCTATGTAGGCATTCCCTGGATTAAGAAGCGATAATTATCTCATACAATTTAACCGTCAATTAAAGAGGTGTGACTACAACTTGTTTGCATGGAGAAAAAGTGTAGAGCCTCGTTGTGGCCCTGAGCTCAGGAGAGGCTTTGAGTTGTTGGATTTAGATGGTGGGATAGGATGGGAACTTCTGACATCAATGGTGCGATACAAAGCACGACAAAGGCTCAGTGCAAAAGCAGCATTAGCTCATCCCTACTTTGATAGAGAAGGTCTTTTGGCACTGTCCTTCATGCAAAATCTGAGGCTGCAGCTCTTAAGAGCAACACAGCAGGATTATGGAGAAGCTGCTAAGTGGGTAATTCGGCTCATGGCAAAATCTGGGACACAGCAGGACGGTGGATTTACTGAAGCTCAGCTCCAGGAACTTAGAGTACGTATCTTAACAACTCTTACATTAATTTTGAGATTAAACTCCGATTTGATTCCTCACTAATTTGGTTTATATCAATTTAGTCCCTGAAAAATATTTGTTGTCAATTTAGTGCACCAATAATTTTATTTTACCCAACCAAATCCTTCTGTTAAGATGTCTCTGAAACCGGTAACAAAACTGTTGAAACGGCATGTCTTTTTTGAAGTGTTGACTTTGCCACATCATCATTCCCATTACTTACTACAAGTTGATAGAGGGATTTAATTGGGTAAAATTACATTATCGAAGGACTAAATTGATAAACCCAGATCAGTGAGGACCAATTAGTCTTATTTTAATATACTATCTATCATCAAGATCATATCATTTTTCTTTTCATTTTGTAGGAAATTAAACCCCAGAAAAAAGCTAGTGCACAGAGAAATGCTCTAGCATCAGCTCTTAAACTTCAAAGGAAAATCATAAGAACATTGAATGAGAGTATGGATGAGCTTAACAGCCGCAGGAAGGGCCTTTGGTGGAGCAGATGGATCCCCAGAGAAGAATGAAGGTTGTAAATACTTAACACATATAATCCTTTTTTTTTTCCCCCTTTTCGTGATTTTGTCTATATCTTGTATATGAAAATTAATTATCTTGATAAGATGGAACAAAGTTTATATATATGAAGAAAACTAACTGGAATCTGATGGAAACATAATGGGAATCTTTTGACCGCACGTGTAACCTTTAATGTAACATTAATATATTATGAAAAAGGTCTTGAATGAATAGATACTGCGATAGAGAACATATTATATCCTAGAATGGCTCTTCCCTTCATGTTACCTCTGACCAGCTAGGCTCCAAGAATTAAGCAGAGCAGTGCACGCTCAACTGTCTTCAACACTGGGCTCCCACTGTGAGAGGTGTTTGGGTCCCACAATGGTGTGAGGTTCACATCTTCTCCCATGGTGTGAGTTCAATATGAGATAGTTGTATGTACAATTAGATTTTTCCTGTATGAAAACTCAGATTTAGAGAACAAGAAGAGATCCTGTTAACAGTTCTAACTTATTTGCTTATTTGAAGGAGTGAAGGAAAGCAAGTAATTCTAGAAATATGAATGGCTGAGCCTTGTATTTATATGATCGCACACGTTTTCCTTCTTGTAACTGAAAATTTGGGCTTATTCATCTATCTCCTTGTAGATGACCATGAACTTCAATAAAACAATGTCACGATTATCTGTATAACTGGGATTAATTTTGTGTCACTATTAGAGTCTTGTTCTAATTTTAGCAATCCTCGCTAATTAGCCATTGTTGAATAGCTGAATTTATGAGGCCTTGAGCAATTGCTAATAGTATGATTTAACCTGTCATTAGTACAAAACCAGCTCTATACCTTGCTGTGTAAGTAGTAAAGCAGCATTCAGCCATAGACACTTAACGTGCTATTACAGTGTTTTTACGTAATAACTAAGAAAAGATGTGCTTAGTTAACTAGTAACCCCATAAGGTGTAGAGTTTTACGCAGGCTTGCTGTCAAGAAAAACCATTCCAATTCTGATATGCTTGTAAGAGTACAACTGGACTGCAAAATCAAGTGAATAAAATCCATTGATTCTTCCTGGAAAATGCTTCTGACACAACCAAACTGTCACAACCTCCTTATTTTGGGAAATTAGGTGCTGACACATCACAAATCTTTTCAACTCATCCTTGATTAACAGTGGCTAACTAGGATTATTCTAAAGCTCCGCTGTCATGGTGAGGGGATTGTGTGGTATTTTAAATGTGTAAATAATATCACTTGATTCTTCTCATCTGATAGATATTTTGCACTTAAATCCTTGACAAACAATGTCTCCTAGAGTTGGTCAAAAACTCTTCTCTCACAAAGTGAGGAGATTGAGATAATTTAAGTGCGTTAATAACATTATTCAATTCTATTCACATAGTAAATCTTTTGAACTAAAATAAACGGCGAATGGTGGCTAATATGGATTATTCAAAAGCTCTGTATATTATTAGGCATTTGGGATGAGAGTGAAGGAACCTGTGAGGAGGGTTCTTTTTTAATAAACAAGCATGGAGATGGGGGAGGTTATTAAACTCATAATATGACTTTAAAGACTGGATTACAAATAAAATAAAAACTAATTAATATATGTTGATTACAACGCTGCCAATGGAATTGTGAATCACAAGAACTTCACGTGCAACTCTGACCTCCTTGTCTGGTACAACCGACCCAATTTTTTCAAAAGTTTGAGCAGTACAACAAAACCAGAAGATGAGTAAGATTTCAAGATATACCGAGGTTGGACCACTTTGATTATAGTGCATTTCAGACATTAAATTTACCAAACCTTGTCTCCAATGTAGTCAAATTCTCACTGTTTTACTGTGTCATGCTTGAATTTTTTTTCTTTTATAAAAAGAAGACTCGTAGCCATAGCTCAAACCTACCATGAAAGGGAATTATGAAGTTACTGTCTCTCACACGTAAGAACTGTAAAATATAAATGTACTTTTTACATAATTTTTTCACATTGTAAAAGGATCATACGACTCATAGTATTTTTACAATTTTCTCGTTATGTAAAAGAATTGTGTGAGAATAAAATGTGTAAATGAATTTTTATTTTACCTGCTTCATTCTATGATTAGATTCTCCTTTCAGTATATAATAAATCCCTTCAGGAACAAATATAGGACTTTCACATCTATAATCGATCCCATCTTTTTTTTCCCTCACTTTCTCCTTGTTCTTCCATCTTACAGAAAGAAGCTGGAAGAAGCATCAAATTACTGACATGCCCCTAATTCAATAAGTGCTTAAAATAGCTTGCAGAGATAACAGATAACTAATAAGATCATAGTGGAACCAACCGTTGAAAAAGGTTTTTCTTTGTGACAACAGGCTGAGCAAGTGGAAGCTGTGCTTTGCCTTTCATTAAGTATGACTAAACTAATCAATAATTTAATTGATCTCTTCACTGGATTTTGGTCTCTGATATATGAAATTTTGTCTGTCCTATTCTTTTGATATTATACCTTATGAAATCTTAGTCATAAGCTTGAAACTCACGTCCTTTGCTACTTTTCCTTTCCCCAACTTTATGATGTTGCAGAACTAGACTTGCAGTTTGCTTCCTTTTGATTCATTACACTAGCAAAAGTGCTTTTAGCCTTAAGTAATTAAAGCAAATACATAGTTTATATTATTTGGTTTTTCTTTCTTTCTTTCTTTGTGCAGTATTTGGATTTCCTTTTAGGAGAAACAAGTAAAGAAGTGGGGGAAAAAATGCACTAACATCATGTCTAAGAATCTTGTGATTCAAGCCTAAAGTTCATGCAAATATATCATTTCTCTTCTTTATTCTCGCTGTCTCCTCCAATACTGTCAGAGCTCTGTCACATATCAGTTGGCTTAGACATCCATTATGCAGCTTTTGTTTAGATAATTTAAACAAATGTCACAAAAGAAAAAGAAAAAGAAAAAGAAAAATCTCTAACCACTATTCTTCAAATAAATATTTACCTTATACTCAACCTTGCGACCTACATAACCCTTGTAGTAAATCCAACCAGAAAAAGCTCAAGGAATCCAAGTTCAATTATACAAATTAGGATCAGAAAAGAAAAAGGGCATGAATAAGATAGAAATTTGAGTTCATCCTACTAATTTCCTCGAGCCCAGTCAATAGTTCAATTTTGGTAGAAAAATTCTAGTTGCAATTTTATTATTCACAACTTTTTTTTTTTTTTTATAGTTGTAAGCATAGAACAATTTGAGTCAAATTAAGTCCACTTATTTTGAAAGATGGAATAAATTTGATTTAAATTGTATTGTGTGTGTATTTCTAATTTGTAATGCAAGTTACAGATGATGAAAGTGAAAACAGTACCATTCTTTTTTTTTTACTATGGGGATAGGAATATGGTCATCAAATTCTGTTTCCTGTTTCGTAAGTAATCACTGATCACCTAAGATAGGCAATAATTTCCGGACTTTTGTACTTTTGGATAAACACGAGTTTAACCCTGGAATTTACATAATTTGATGCTGAAAGCTGTGACCCTACCTTACATGTTTTCAATTTAGAGTCAACAAAGTGATAAGTTGAGTCCATCATGATCTTTTAAAACCTTATAAAGGTTGTTGTAATGAATTCTTATGCAGGATTCAACTAAACCAACCCCTATCTACCAGTTGTTTCCCTGATTATATGGATCCAACACATTGATAAACAGAAAAAACAAAGAAAAACATTTAATTAAAGTGAAGGGGTTTTGTCCCTCATGAACAATAAGACAATCATCTACCATGCACAAATTGAGGGCTAGCTTGTAATATAAAAAGAAGTTTTGGCGATTCTTAAATGTTGTATCATTAATCTTTTTTACACTTGCATGTAAAGTATAACTTGAATTAAATTGACTTCACAGAAATTATGTATGATAGATAGTGTAACTAACATTGGTCAAGGACCACACCTACTAACTATTCACAGTTGCCTAATTACCACAGAAAGACAGTCTCAGTTAACATGAGTTGTTTTAAAATAAGATCAATTTGACACATAATGTCTTGTATATAATTGTGAAAGGAACAGTGCATGAGAAAGGGGGGCAAATAGCATTTATTTTGATGTGAACCATGAAAATTATGCCACCCTTATTGTTGAAATGGCAGGCCCATTATGCTGGTGGGTAGTGCCTACACATGGGATGAAAGTGTGACATAGCATATAGCAATGCAAGCGAGGCTTTGCTTGGCATTATTTTGTATATTGTGGTTAAGATTCCCAAGTGATGATGGTGGGACCCAATTGGTATTTTGTCTGCTGCGTTTGGGAGGCACTGCACGCCCTCTCCTGCCCCATCGCTGGCTCTTTACTAGACCAAGGGTGAGTTTGGACCACAACCCCTTCAGCCTCTATAAGAACCCCCTTACTCTTGGCAAAATCCTAATCCAATTCACACAAAGTTGAAATCTTTAAACTCATTACAAAAAACCCATTTCCTTTTCTCTTCGAGAAATTAAGCAAACAATTCAAGAAAATATGAAGATGGGAAGTTCTACCATTGGAGGATCAAAGAGAAGGCTATCAAATAGAGGAGTTGGTGGAGTCCTCAGAGAGCAAAGAGCAAGGCTTTACATAATTAGGAGGTGTGTGGTCATGCTTCTCTGCTGGCATGACTAGTCGTACAAGTTCAAGCTTGCTTTCATGGAAATGGAAAATGGCCTCTTTTATTTTCTATTTCTTGTTTTTTTTTTCCTCTTCTCCTCTCTGAAATTCATGGCGGAGTGTAAATAGCAATGGCGGGATATTATGGGTGAAAGTAACAATTTTTGTATGGGTTGCTAGCCTTCATGGCTGGACTTTATGTACAAGAGATAGCAAAATTTTATAATCATGATTATCAATTTTATCACCAAATTCAAGTCCATTTACACTTTTTGTTCCTTGGCTTTACTTTTTAGTTTCTTCTTTTACTTTGTTCTTTGCACTGATGACTTTGGAATAGATACCATGAAATGGCCTTGGAAAGTAATTAAAGATGGAAAAAGTTGAATTTGAAACTCCTTATCCGCCAACCGACCAACAACCAGAAAGGTGGTGGCGGTGGAGGATCGGAGAACAGGAGTTGTGCATTCAGCATGACTCTGGTAGATCTGCTTCCTTTTATGTTATTATCTTCTGTTGTCCCTTCTCTTTCCTTTCCTTTGTAATTAAAGATTGGACCAAGGATGGAATCCCTCCAACATATTTTTCATTAACTGAATCTTCAGTGAACTCTTCTGGTTGTTATTAAAGTTTTTTCATAAGAAATTTGAGTTATACTGTTATGGTACCATCAAGCATATTCCTTTCACAGAAATAGAAACAGAGAAAGAAGATCTTGTAAAGCATGCTTGGTTATTGAAGAGAAGGGAAAATTCAAGAGAAGGATAGAAATGAGATTCATTCACATTAGGTTTTGAACCGCAAACAAGTGTATTTTGATAGGAATTTTAACTATGCATATGATTTTCAATTGTCATATCAAAACTTACGTTTTCACCTAAATATTTACTATGTCAATGATTTTTCATTGTTATCAAACTTGCCCTCAATTGATGGGTTGGATATGAACAAATTGATATATTTAAGGTAATTTTACTTCTTTTGCAATTAAACTCTATTATCGAATATACATATTGTAAATTAAATTGCTCTGCTATGTTTTAAAATGATGAGTAGTTCTTTATAGTTGTGAATGATGTCTTCAATGAATGTAAACTAAATAGCTTTTTCCCCTCTGCCAAGTTTCTTATCTTCTTGATTTGGTGGCTTAAGACCAAAACATCACCTTCACTGTGCTTGGATTCCAATCTTCCAATTTGCACTTCACCGTACTGCAAAAGTCAATTTCTTGATAATTTTGCCAGATTAGTTTTGAGGGGTAATTTGTTAAAATTAGACAAAAAAAAAATTGTCATATATATCAAGGAATCATAAAAAATGTTTAATAGGAAGCTTATTAGAAGTGGCGTAAATAATTAGATCATCATGATGCCCCTTAATCATTTGAAGTTAAGATCATGTACAGTATGAACTGCTAAACAGTTTTAACATCATAGAGATCACCTTTTTCCTTTTACTTAAAAGAGGAATATCCATAAAGTGATTGCTTCTTGAATCCAAAATACGGTACAATATTGCAACACGCCATTTTGCACACCTCTCTACATTGGACACATTTGTTAAAAATATTGATAAAATTATTTTCAAACATCTTTTAACCATTTAGGCTTTTAAAATGAATTAATTTTTAGTAAATTATATTGAAAATAATGATCTAAATAACATGCATAATAATATCATTGACCACTCACGATAATGGGTGCCAACACCTTATAGGATGCAAAGAAAATATTACCTATAGATGCCAACATCTTATATCATTATTCAACATGTTTAATAGTGAATTGTTATATATTTGATATATTTTTTTTGAAAGATTTTGTCTTTTTTAAATCACATGTTAGATTTTGAATCCTATGTGTGAATGTAATAAATTAGTCACTTTTACAAAATACACATATCTCCTACCTAAATAATGACATTAATTATAAATAATATTAAAATAACAAGGGATCTACTTTATATAGTCATTAAAAACAATCAATAGCCTTTCTCATAATTCAATTTTTTTTTCCTAAAAAAAAAGGTTGAATTAGAAAATGCGGGAAACAAGGATTGTGCTCGACTTAGACTGGCAAGCATGAATTGGATCTCTTTGTCTTCCAATCTTTATGTAAAATGGGAATTTCTTTGATCCTCTTGTCTTCAAACAAACAACATACAAATTTATTTCAAACCAGTTAAATATTTAAAATATTTATCTTGATCTTATCCTATTTATTCAAATTTTAATTGAAAAGAAATAAAAGAAAATCCCATTGTGTCCCCTAGGCTCAAAGAAGGAAGACACAAATTTGTAGACATTTATGGTCAAAACTCTGTTATGTGGGCCTACTGAATTATTGAATCCAGCCCACTTTCACGTGTGCCACGTCTTCGAATCAATGGGCCCACACCCGATTGTGACTTTTCCTACTATTTTTTTTTCTTTCATTATATGGGATGGAAGCATTGAAAAGAAATGATGACTCAGGAGTGTGTAACGTAGGTGCAAAGGCGCCAATGATAGAACTGCGGCGCAGTATCTGTCTGACACGTGTCAAAAAGTGGCCATATCATGACTAAATTGCCTTTGAAATGAAATTTGGAGGTGCACGAGTTCCACTCAAGAGGTGGTAAAATAATAGTTACACACATACACATGCTGCTTTTTGACAAGACTTGGACTCTGTTTGGATTAGCAAGAAAAGAGAATTTGAAAATTTTTAAATTTAGTTGGAGAAGAAAATATATAAATTTTTTTTTGAATTTTTCTGTGTAAAGACAATGTTTATCACAAATTTTACTTTTTTATTTTCTCTCCTCTTCCTTTTCTTTAAATTCAAACAAATGAAACTTTTATATTTCAATTTTTTCTTTTCTTTCTCCTTTTTTTCCCTTTCATCGAAACAGGGGCTAAGGGCAAAGCCAATGAGATTAGTTTGCATTATCTTTAGGTGCATACTATGAAAACTGGAACTTATACATATTATTCATAAATTTAGTACAAAATTACAATTTTTCATAAAAAAATTATGATATCTTATGTACAAATATATAAGTTTAATGTTAAATCTGTTAAAAGTACTTGTAAAATCTTTGAATACATTAGATAGCTAATTAAAGTTATTAGATAATATTGTGAATCTATTATGTCAAGGAAAGCTGCGCAGCCACAGAGATTGTCAAGGAAAGCTGCGCAGCCACAGCGTCAATTATGGAGAAATTTCAGC
>JANHAO010021315.1:0-12542 GCA_026873985.1 Saraca asoca | reverse complement strand
AAGTATATGAATTTGGCATTAGCTGAAATGGGCTAAGCTTTATTTTATTTAAGAAATCAATGATAAAAGGTTGAATGGGAAATCTAAACCTCGCGGTAAGGTGTAGGATACCAATGGCTATGAAGCCTCGATGAGGATGAATGGCATAATCATCTAAGGTGGGGACCATAATGCTACACCCCATCAGGATCTGATTCAACTCAATGATGGTTTGAATGTCATGAACCTGCATAATAGAAGTGTGATGCTTAAATGCATGATGGTCAGGGCATTGGCCTAAAGCTGTCCTTTGGCCTTCGGTGTGTCCTGAACAAGCACCTAGGTTTGTAGCGACCTCCCTTCTACTTGTTGTCACACTTCCAGCTTGTCGAATGCTCCTCGCATCTCTAGGTGAATCTAGTTCATCACCCTTGCTCCTAATTAAGTGACAGCGATGTGCATGACCCGCTCCCATCTATACAAAGAAAAGAAAAGAGTAACAAGCTCATTGAGAGTGAACCATACTAAAAACAGGGACTAACGACCCCCTATTTTGTAGGCCATGCACACCCTACGCCACTGCACTAACAACCTAAACTCTAGTAGATGAAGAAAACACTCCAGACAAGCAACAAAATCTCAGAAGACACGAAAATGTACCTAGAATCCTAAAACCTATCAGCATCCTAACTATTCCATCCTAATCAATAACTAAGTGTCTAAACCATATCTACCCATTAGCGTCATCGTCTCCTAATCAGTCAAGATCAAGTCCCTTATTTCCTATGAAGGAAGAAAATTGCATAAAGCACAAAGTTAGGGGAAGTGTACCGTGATTTTTGGAGATAAAAAGTCTGGAAATCTCAAGTAACGACTGGAAGTGTAGGAGAAGATAATGGAGACCGGTGATGAAGAAGCTATAAGGGTGGCCAGAGAAGTAGGTGAGTAAAGAACGTTGGAGGTCTGAAAGCTTTCAAATGGAAAAGTGAGAGGGAGAAAGAAGACACTTCAGCTTAAAAAGGAAACACAACCCTACCATTGTATGAAAAGAGGTGTCAGTTACCCATGATGCAATAGCCCAAAGAAAAGAGCGGTCCATCAAAAATGATTCAGCATATGTACACCAAAAGCTAGAAATAATAATTACTAACTACCATTGCAAAATGAAAACCCACGTGTGTGAAATAAATAGGAGTACCAAATGGCTTGTCGAGATTGCAGGTGGTGAAGGATTGGGGCATGATGACAAACTCAATCTCACATCCAAGTAATGCGTTAGCCATACGTAGAATTCTTGCATGAGCCATGTCCAACTAATATGCCAGCCTCATACAGAATTCTTGCATAGACAGACCTTGTGTCCAAGTAATGCATTAACCATACATAGAATTCTTGCACAAGTCGAGGGCAAAATAACTATCTTGCCCCCAAGTAATGTGTTAGTCATGCGTAGAATTCTTGTGCGAGCTATGTCCAAGTAATGCGCCAGTCCCACACAAAATTCTTTTGTGGACAGACCTTGTGTCCAAGTAATACGTTAACCATACATAGAATTCTTGTGCAAGTCAAGGGTGAAATAAAGATCTTGTGTCCAAGTAATGTGCCAGCCCTACACAGAATTCTTGCATGGATAGACCTTGCATCCAAGTAATATGTTAACCATATGTAGAATTCTTGCATAGGTCGGGGGCAAAATAACGATCTCATGTCTAAGTAATGTGTTAACTATACGTAGAATTCTTGTACGAACCACATCCAAGTAATGTGCTAGCCCCATACAGAATTCTTGCGTCGATAGACCTTGCATCCAAGTAATGCATTAATTATACGTAGAATTCTTGCATACATCAAGGGTGAAATAACGATCTTCTGTCCAAGTAATGCATTATCCATATGTAGAATTCTTGCATGAGCTGCATCTATGTAATGTGCCAGCCCCACATAGAATTCTTTCCTAAATAGACCTTGCGTCCAAGTAATACATTAGCCATACGTAGAATTCTTACATAGATCAGGGGTGAAATAATGATCTCGCATCCAAGTAATGCATTAGCCACACATAGAATTCTTGCGTGAGCTGCGTCCAAGTAATGTGCTAGCCTTGCATAGAATTCTCGTGCAATCAAACTCAAGACCTTGCATCCAAGTAATGTGTTAGCCTTAAGCATAATTCTTGCACAAGCCAGCATGACCGATTAGCGATGCGACACATATCCTTTAAATGAGAGTTTATTGATTTAAGCCGATTGACCTAAATTCCTTATCACGAGAGCTAATTATCCCCTTAAATATTTACCACAACGATTGTTGAATTATAATTTTATAGGGGTAAATTATGATACCAATGGCAACTAATTAAGTTGTCCATGCCACAAGCTTAAAAAGACAAAGGGCAGAAACATGATGCTCAAAGTTACATTAAAAAACCTCCTTCAACTAGGCAGATTTATATCAGGAAAATTGATATACAAAGATAAAGCAAAAACAAAAGCTAACAACCCCACAAATGGAAGGAGAGCTAGTTTCCAGGAGATAAACCCCCACCAAATGAAATGAATAGACTCAGTTGCCCCTACTCATAGCCATCCTTGACTGGCAGACCATTTCTTGACTCCATAAACAAAGAATAACTCAAAAATGGACCAAGAATATGGCTAGGAAAGCTAAACTTCACAGAAAAATTGTGAAAAAACAATCCAAGATCTGCATAAAACTTCCCAAAAGCCAAGAAGAGAAGTTGTATAGGGAAGTTGTTTGCAACACTACCCATGTCTCCAAAACCTCTACAATAGAGTATCCATGTCTCTAAAAGTTTCTTCGGAAGCTGAACCATTAAGAGAATGAAGTGCTTGACTAAAGCATCTATCGAACAACCTCACAAAAAAGAGAAGCTTCGCAAGCCTTTATAAATCTACTCCAGTTCATCAAGCGACCCAAGGGACATTTGGCTGTTTCGAATTAAACAGCCTAGAAATAATGAGGATTGCCACGTTGACAACTAAGATAATGCACAAAGAAAGGCATGGCCTAAAGCATGGGAAATAAAAGCCCAAAAGGAATAAATGACAAGATAGTAGGCTAAGCATAAAAAATTGAGTCATCCTGTAAATTGTAGACAAAGACTTTGACCATTGGCTACAACTCCCAGCCCGTAGAGCGAGTTGAAAGTTGGGGGCTTATGGTATAGGGATATTTTTGGAAGCATATTTTCAGCCAGCTGAGGTCCAATAAGAGGTCTATTTAGACTAGTGCAGGTCCAAGACAGAGTTCAAGGTTGCTGAGCAAGGACCCCAGATTGTCGAGTACAAGCTAGAGGCATCCTATAACATCGCAAACGAAAGAGTGCAGCTCACTGAAGAGACTTTCAATCCCTCAACGAGAAGCCCACAACCTTCAAAAGAATGATCAAGCATAGATGGCAAGGTTAACTAGAGCTGTCAGCTCACTCAACCTCTAACTCACCCACTAACAATAGATACTTGTACAGAGCCCAGTCAATAACCCAATGCATACATTTCCTATGGATAGCTCAACCTCCAAACCTACACATCATCTCCTTGGAAATTCGACAACAATTTGCTCAGCATTAATTACCCGACCCTAAGCATTAAATTACTGGAACAGTGGAAGTAATCATTTTGTTGCTTATGAAATTACACTTATAACCATTTTCCCTTCTATAAATAGAAGGGGGAGGTCACCATATAGGAAAGAGCATAGACACATGCTGAAACTCCACCAATATTGAAAGTAAGTACTGTTCATCTAGAGAAACCTCTATTGTTGCATTCATGTTCTGTAAAACCAATCCCTTTAGTGCATAATAAAATATCAACATGGATGCAGGGCCAAACTGGCTTTAGCTGAACCACGATAAATTCCTAGTGTCGTTGTTTCTTCTTCTTCTTCTTTACTACTTCATTTTATTTGTTTTCCATCATATTTAGCTTGCAATCATGGGTAATACTGAACTCAACTAGTTGACCAGATATTGGTGTCAACATTTATTCTCTAAATGTTTTAACTTTAATTTTGTCATGAAGTAAGAAGTTGGAATTAATGATAGATTATAACATTTAATCAAAAAAATAATTTATTTCCTTTTTTAATAATAATTATTAAAATACATTATAACATACTCCCTAAATTATTATTTTGTGAGCTTAACCTTTTTTTTCTTTTTTCCCTTTAAAATTGCATATGGATCCTTCTTAGCATAATGTCATAGTGACAAGAGTAAGAGGGGTGCTACACTTATGAAAGAGATGACCTTGATATGTAGTGAATGAGAGAAGATAAAAGTTGAGTTCATCACTAAGGTTCAAGCAAGTTAGGCCGATTCATCCAAATATAAGAGTTACATTGGAATTTTGGCATGCTCCTAAGTGCCAATTAATATTGAGTAGTGGAAACAAGTACTGAAGGACATCAACAAGAAAATTTGGCAAGATGTCTTAGCATATATTACTTATCACCAATTTATGTTTAAGATATATATAACTATCTTCTTAGAATAATTGTATATAAGTATAATCCTTGTGTGTGTTGTCTTGTAGGCCACCTTTGATGTTGATGCAAGGAGGAGAAAAGAGGCCATAAAGATTGTGGGGGAGTAATACAAAGACTTCAAGACCCTGTTGGCAAGTGATTACATCACTTTTGAGAGGAAAAGCGACGAAAACCCCTTAAGACATATAACTTCCTTGCTTAAAAAGTGTGGGATAATTTTGTGAGTAGCCCCATTCTGAAGCTTTTCAAGTAAATTTGGCCATTTCACCTTATATTTTTTTTCAACTACTATGAGTAATTTGACCATCTTATTAACTATTTATTTGTTAATAGGGTTTAAGTGTGACCAATATACAAAGACAAGCAAAAAAAAAAAAAACAAGTATAAGCATAGGCTTTCTTGTGGAGGATATGTGAACCTAGAGAAAACTTTGGTGAAAGAAAAGCTTGCTAAACAACAAGTTTCTTAGTCTGATTTACTAGTTTCTTCCATATCTTGGCATGAATTATGGAAGAAAGAAAGATTTAACACAAAGGGTGAATATAGAAAGTCAAATAGTTAATGATAAAAATGTAAGTAATTTGGAAGTATTGATTGGTAAAGTAATTAAAATTGTAAGTAATTATAAGTTCTAAGTGGTTATAAATATTCTTAATTGTATGCTATAAGATTCTCTCATTTAGTAATCAACCCAAGAAGAGTTTACTCCATCTGGAAGGATGGACATATTGATAATTGTGCTAGGAACTCAAAAGCATCTTGGGCATTTTAGGGGGATAGAGGAAGAGTGGTTCTTAAGGCCTATTTTGAAGGATCATCAGAGTATCATTAAGGATCACCACTTTTTGTGAAGGATCTTATTGTAGAGACTACTTATCAAGTGATATAGCAAGTGAAAGAGGAGACCCGAGTCAAGATGGAAGAACTCTTTAAGTGGAAGATGGCAGCCTACCTTTAAAAGATGGACTTGCAACCACCGTTGACATGAGCTTGGTAGATGATAAGGTAGAGATGTACCCTCCCCCTATCTAGTAGCATGAAAGCTAGCTGCCTGGGAGATCGCAACCTATTCGTAGAGCCATCGGAGGTAAATGACTATCACTAAAAGCTTAAAGTTTCTTTATTATGTAAATAGTTTCTAATATTTTTTGTGAAAAATAACATTATAACTTATTCCATTTGGTTTTTTATCTATATAAGAAGGAGCCAAATGTCAGCTAGCTTTGGCACCTGAGGATTGTATAGTAGTGTATGGGAGGGTTTTCCATAATTGCACCCTCTATTGCTAAGAACTATTGGGCGATTAAGAAAAGGACATCTTTGGCACCCTAAACTACAAAACTACTAGTGCCAATGGATGAATTGAAGATAATGGACCAAGCAATTAGGACTTGCATCCCATGGCTGAAGTGTCTAGTCACTTTGACTATAGATGTATCATTTTCTATCTAATAAATAATTTTTTTTGAAAGATCCAATTTTACTATATTTCTAATATCTGAATTTTAT
This sequence comes from Saraca asoca, assembly GCA_026873985.1. Lineage (NCBI taxonomy): Eukaryota > Viridiplantae > Streptophyta > Magnoliopsida > Fabales > Fabaceae > Saraca > Saraca asoca. The sequence goes on along the minus strand of JANHAO010021315.1, from coordinate 6,544 downwards.
AATTTTATACATGTCAATTTGACATCTCACTGAGAAATGAGTGAGTAAATAGAAAAGGAGGTCAGAGAGGTTGAGAGTAAGCAAACAAAGGAAACAATGACTTTACCAATTCAGCCAAAGCAATCCTAAGAGATGCTTATTATGAAACCAAGCAAATTAACTCTTCCTTACAAAAGGTCATTTGCTATGTCCAAGAAGATGGCCAATGATGATTTTTTCCAAATTTATATGGATGCCAAGGTCACGGATAATGAATATGAAATTTTTGTGACCAAGGGCAACATCTTGCAATTCTTAGCCAGGGAAGAGATGAATATATCTTGTGTCTAACTTTTTGAAAAGTGAGCTTTCCTTTAACTTTTAATTCATAATTTTATTTTTATTATATAGTTTAAAGATTTTTATTAACCATTTCCTTTATTTCCTTGTAAAGATTTTTGCATCATGATTGTGAGAGCAAGGGATTGGATATCTATGGACTCCTATATCTACGGCTAATACCACCAATAAGCTCTACTTTTCATGAGAGATCAAAATACATATCAGGAGTCCTAAAAGAAAAGAAGCAATGTGTTCTTGCATCATTTATTGAGTTGTAAGTATCTAACTGTTACGATGGAAAAGCACTTAGTTTATTATATTACTTATTTGATATTGTGTATTATAGGCATCATTGGATGTTGTGCGTAATTTATGTAGAGAGAAATGTGGTGTATTGGCTTGATCCCATAGGACATCCACCATGCACGGATATCAAGAACTTAGTTGATTCATAAGCTGATTTGTAAAGTAAAATTTAGTTTTGGAATTTATAAATATATATATGATTTCCTCTATTAATATATTAGTTTTTTGCATGAATTTGATTAAATAGATGTCTTCAAATTCTTTTTTTCATAGGAGGCTATAAGCAAAAGCCTAACACAAAATGGATCAACATAAGAGTAAGTTCTTTTTATCATCTTGAATACCTTTTATAATAATCAAAGTAATTTTGAAAATTGAAATGGCTATTTGAGGTCATATTTGATTTGTTATAGTGTTGTCATCAATAAGGAAATGTGGAGTTGTGAATACTTTGTACTAAAATATATGAGCTGCATAATTACTCAAACGAAGCAAGACTAAGATCCACAAAAGATAATAAAATATTTCACTCTTATTGATTAAACATTACTCTTATTGGTAGAACCTATTAGAGTTTTTCTACATAAAGATTATGATAGAGTTCAATTTGTTCTTCTTGGTTTGGCATTATCTTCAGTTGTTTCTATGATTTTATTGTTACTCTTATGTCTAAGCACATAACTCAAATTAATGTTAGTTTTGTATAAATTTGCAGTACTTTGGAGTAGACACCAGTCCTTACAGTCAAATAGAAATTGACCACATTTGAGATCAATAGGCTGAATTTCTCATACTCAATTCAGTTGAATAAGTACAATACTTTGTATGATTTTTGTTGGATGATTAATTTTTGTAAAAATGTTGCTAGCAACAATTTTTTATAAAAATGTGGCTTGCAGTAGGATTTTTGTAAGGAGAAAGTCAAAATTATTAAATGTTTATGTTTTTCTTAAAATGATGAGTTATTAGAAATGACATTGATTTTTAACCAAAACTAATCTCCTTCATACCTTAGACGTTGATTACTACAAAAAGACTGATGTCATTAATTTCAAATTATTTTTTCTATTTATGAACAAAAATTATTTAATTTTTTAGACAAGCCCTACTCGAATTATTTTATCTAATTTTATTCATGAAAAAAATTATTCTCTAATAATTAATTTTTTATTCAAAGTCAAATAATTAAAAAGATTGACTGTCTTGTTAAGAAATTATAACAAAATAAAGGTTTAAAAATAAATTAAGAAAATTTTCATTTTAACCTCTGTTTTCTAAAGCTGATTTTTGCACAATTGTAATTGATAATGCTATCATTCCATAGAAACGTTGGTTTATGTTTTTTCCTGGACAGCATAAAAGATGATTATATGACAATATCCCGAGAAAAAAAAATATTAAGTGCTTGTTTGGAAAGCCTTCCAAATTAATTTTGGCCACCAAAATTATTTTTGGATAAATAAAGTTCGTAAACAGATTGTTTTGATACTAAATTTGAAAATGACTTTTGCCTCAAATATTTTAAGGAGAATTAAAAATGTCTTACTTCCATTTCATTTTGAAACATAAGGCTTAAAATCTTCCATGCTTGAATTTCGCACGATAATTTCTTTGCAGAAAAGCAAATTTTCCACGATTTTCTAATGTTTTCCTTTTTTTTTTTTTGTGAGAAAATAGTGCTTTTCTCGTAGTGAAGAACCTATGGTGGAAAAAAAATATTGACAAAAATAATAAGAAATAAAACAATAATAATTTGATGGTTAAATGGATGAGCCAAGTTAACTATATATCTATGGATCATAAGTCATCCGTAGTTCTTTTAAAAAATTTATTTTAGATTAAAAATGGATAAGTGGATTAACAATTACCCAACTCATATCTATCCAAACTCATCCGATTGCCACCTTTACATGTGATATACTAGGTATCATTTCATGTTTTTGTACTAGGGAAAAGAAATCCCAAGAATGATGGCAGTTCACAAGTTTAAGGTATGCAAGTTCAAACATAATGAATAGTTATTGGTGGGTCATGAAAGAGAAAGCTCGATGCAATAACATGTAGTTAAACATGAGATTTCACACAATACATAGACTTAATACATCATGTGCTCTCAAAAATTAATATGAGCAATAATTTGATTGATAGACATGATCGCGTAGCTTATTTTGGTGGAAAAAAAAAATTTACCTCAAAAACTTGTGGTACCTTAACCTTTGTCTAAAATTTGAATCCAATGCAGACTAAGATGGAGGAAGAAGTAGCAAATCAAAGGATATTGAAATGTTAGGTTTGGTAGCCATCAGAGTCACATTCAATAACTCTCCATCACAGCTCCATATATACTAGACAGAGGAAGAGACCCATAAAACAACCAATCAAGAAAATATCTATTCAGTCCGTGTTTGCTGCCATGTTGCTTTAATGTGTTATTCAAAACCATCTCAATAAATTAAGTTTTTCTCAAAAAAATTTACTCCAAGAATTTTTAGTGTGAATACAAAAGCGTATAGAAAAAGTGATTACAAATACTTTAATATCATGAAAAGCAAGTCGACACGAAAAAAACTTTAGTCAATTTTTATTTTTCTTATTCAAATTTGGATCCAAGAAATATTGAAGGCGTTGATGACTCTTTCTTGAGAAAATTCGCGAGAAATGGGACTAAAAGGGGTCAATTGACCTCGTTCACTCCTCCGAACTTTTTTCAAGTTTGTTATTATAATTATTAGTTTATTTATTGAATGTATAGTATTTGTTAGAGTATTGATTCCACTTATTTTTATAATATCATTCTTTTAGCCCATTTGAAAGAAAATTTTAAGTTTTTATTGATTAAGATATATACTTGCTTACTCATTAAAAAAAGAAAAACAGAATTTATAAGTGCATACAAGAATTTAACTTCGTTCATATATTTGTGAAAATTCTACTCATATATATTATTTAACAAATACTAAATTTAGAAAGTATACTTTTTATTTAATGTGTCATTCAAAAATAACAATTAATTTTAAAACATAAAGTTTAAAATTTTCCATGCTCAAATTTCACCCAAAAAAAAATTCACAAAGAGGCAAATTTCGCATGACTTTTTAACATTTTCCTACTTATTTTTTTCATGGAAAAATTGTATTTTTCTTGTAGTGAACAACCTATAGTGGCGGAAAAAAATAATATCAATAGAAGTAATAAAATATAAAACAATAATAAATTGATGGATAAATCGATAAGTCAAATTAATTATATATCTATGGGTCATGAGTCATCCATGATCTATTTAAAATTTTATATTGGATAATAAATGGATAAGTAGATAAACAACGATCCAACCCATATCCGATCCAACCCATATCCATCCAAACCTATTTGATTGCCACCTCTACATGTGATGTATTGGGTACCATTTCAAGTTTTTGATTTGGGAAGAAAAAACCACGAGAGTGATGACAATTCATAAGCTTAAGGTATGCAAGTTTAAACTTATTAAATGGTTGTTGGTGGTTCATGAAAGAGGAAGTTAAGTGCAACAAAAATGTAGTCAGACATGAGATTTTACATAATATATAGAGTTAATACATTATGTGCCCTCAAAAATTAATATGAGCATTGATTTGATTCGTAGACATGCATGCGCAGCTTATTTTGGTGGAAAAAGAATTTACCTTAACTGACCTCCGTCTAAAATCTAAATCCTATGTTGAATAAGATGGAGGAAGCTGTAAGTATATGAAAGGATATTGAATTGTCAGGTTTGGTAGCCAAAAGAGTCATATTCAATAAATCTTTAACATAGTTCCATACACAGTAGACAAAGGAAGAGACCCATAATACAACCACCCAAGAAAATGTCTGTTCAACCCATGTTTGCTGGCCCGTTACTTTAATGTGTGATCCACAACCATCTCAACAAATTAAGTATTTCTAAAAAAATTTTACTCCAAGAATTTTTAGAGTGAATAAAAAAATAAGGAAAAGGTGATAGCAAATACTTTAATATCATGAAAAGAAAGTCAACATGAAAAAAAAATTTAATCAATTTTTATTTTTATCATTCAAATTTGGATCTAAGGGATATTACACTTTCTTGAAAAAATTCGCTGAAAATGGTTTCCCATGTAGCGACAGAGCCACATGGGAGTGAGTGGGGTCAACTGACCTTGCTCACTCCTCCAAACATTTGTTAAATATACTATTATAATTTTTAGTATATTTATTGATTGTGTAGTATTTTTTAGAGTATTGGCTCCACTAAGTATTTATTTGTTAAGATATCTACTTACTCATTAAAAGAAAAAAGAAAAAAGAAATGGCCGCAAAACTGAATACATAAGTGCATACAAGAATTTTATCTCATTCATATATTTTCAAAAATTCTACTTATATATTATTTCATTAGAAGATATACTTTCCAGTCAATGTTTCATTAAAAAATAACACTTAATTTTGAAACATAAAACTTAAAATTTCTCATGCTCGAATTTCCTATGACTTTTACACGCTTGAATTTCACACAAAAAAAATTTCACTGAAAAGCAGATTTCCCATAATTTTTCATGTTTTCCTACATATTTTTTCATGAAAAATAGTGTTTTTTTTTAATGAATAATTTATAGTGGTGAAAAAATAATATTGACAAAAAGAATAAGATATTATACATTAATAATTTGATAAATAAATGGAAAAGTCAGGTTAACAATATACCTATGGGTCATCCATGAATCATTTAAAATTTTACATTGGATTATAAATGGATAAGTGGATCAACAATGACCCAACCCATATCCATCCATTTACCATCTCTATATGTGATGTATTGGATGCCATTTCAAGTTTTTTTTACTAGGAAAAAGAAGCCACAAAAATGATGGTGGTTCACAAGCTTAAAATATGCATGTTTAAACTTGATGAATGTTTGTTGGTAGTTCATGAAATCGGAAGCTTGGTGCAACAAAATGCAGTTAAACATTAGGTTTTACACAACATATAGTGTTAATACATCGTGTGCCTTCAAAAACAAATATGAGCATTAATTTGATTGGTGGATATGCATGCGCAACTTATTTTGGTTGAAAAAATATTTTACTTAAAAAGCTTGTGTTACCTTAACTGTCTTGTGTCCAAAATCTAAATCCGATGTAGAATAAGAGGACGGAACCAGTACGTAAATGAAAGGATATTGCAATGTCATGTTTGGCAGCCAATCGAATCATATTCAATAAACTGATAAACCAAGAAGGTCTCAACGAGTGGCTAAGAAAAATCTAAGGTATTTAGATTTTACATCATGAGCCATGCAATAAAATTTATAAGATTACTCGACAGGTTGCAAGGAAGAAGTCCAAATTTATTAAACGTGTCCACTAGCTTACTTAAGAATAGGACAAGTAGTTAAATAACTTATTTATGCTATTTTGTTGCCACTAGTCTATCGTATCCCATTTCTTAAGGATATGGCCTAAGAATTAGGATATGGCCATTGTTATTTACTCTCACATTAGCATATGGACACATCAAAAGACCTCTAGATACATAAAACACCTAAAACTAGGACCTTCTGACCCCTTAATCACCATTACACTACTCAGCAACCCTTGCTTAAGGTGCTTGCTCCTTAGCTCATTGCAACCTCTTCTACAAGCTATTTTCATTACTGTATTTATACCTCAAATCTCTCCCTTTCATGAGACCTAAATCAAATTGTTGTCCTACAGAAAAATATCAAACTCTACTATCCCTATTGACGTGACTATGAATGTATATTCGACATTAATTACAAAATAGCCTCTCCTACTGTCATAACCACATATCTATGAAAGGATTATTAATTGCTAGCTTAAACTTAGTTGTTCACCACTTAAGGTGATTCAACTATAAATGAGTGAGTATAACATCCTACTAAGGTAATTATGAATAT